>JASANE010010020.1:0-62205 GCA_030248225.1 Trileptium ribeirensis
CTTTCCGGAGATCTAAAGGAACGACGCATGTACTGCTGTGACACATAGCTTTAGGATTGTCCTAGTAAATATGTAAGGCAAATTCATTAAGCCTTGTTGGAGTTTATTGTAGGTACGTACTCATAGTTTTGGTTATATCACACTTGTAATTTTATTCTTTTTATTACAGACATTTATAATTATACGGTTGACGAATTATTATGGCAGAAGCATCGAATTCGCCTTTGGTAGCCGACTTGAATTCTGGTGATACCAGACGAGTGATTAGTATACATGACGATATAGAAACATTTAGACGAAGGCTTACTAGTGGTTAGCAATATAACTTATATTTACATAAATTTATGAGAAAATTCATACAATATTAGTTTATACAATTATAATTATTATTTATATAGTGTACACCAATATTAAATTTCTACTTATGTAAATACATATCTATACGAAAATATAAAAAATACCCCTAAAATACCCCTATTTTCAACCCCAAAAATTCACCACATTCGTTTAAAATTTTATATAATAATAATAAATTTTAAAATTATTACTAAATAAATTTTTCTAACGACGAATTGACTACTGTGTAAAATTTTGGCTTGATTATTCGAAGAGTGGCAAGATGGCGGATTTACTATGTTGTGTACTCGACGACATTTTGAGTTTAATGTGTGTATTATTATGTATATCGGTTGCTACGTGCGATGTCATATTCTCTCTTGTTTTTCTATGTTTTTTCACGGTTTTTCTTTATATACGAATTGATGAGGATTATCCTTGCAAACATTGTACGTAGTGGTAGCGTTGTTGGTAGTATTACTTTATAGTGTTATAACTTAATTATTAACAGTATTCCTACAATAATATATTATTGTACTATTATATTTCGGTATTTTAGTAATATATTAGATCCTGGCATTGTTGTGTCATACTTGTAGGATTTTTAATTGATTTTCTGTGGTTGTAGGGTACATAACGCGACATCATCGATGGTCATGCACGTTATACCGGATAATAGTTATCTACGAGATAGTGTTATGTTTTAGCGAAACCCCCATATGCTCCAATAAACAGATAGGTTACACACCTATTTTGGAGTACCGATTCCGATAGGTTCGAGCATAGTGACAATACAGGAGGTTGTTCCTGTATTTTCTGGACCCTGCCGAGGTGGCGGGTTGGCTAGGCAGAGTAAGCCCTAGCCGGGAGTAAGGCAGGTCAGAGAGGGCAGCCCATCCCCTAAACGGGAACCTCTGGGTGGGATTGGTCTTTCTCCCTTTCCGGAACCGTTTTTACCACCCGTTGGTACCAGGCCGTCTTCCATGGGCTGCTCTATCGTCGAAGGCTGCAGTGTTGTAAGTATGCTCTAGGGTGGGACATAATTACCGGAATTATGTCTTAGCGCAAGCCTCGCCTAGGGGTTACCCAGCATGCAGGCCGGGGAAATTTTACGCTTAGGGGGCTTGGCGGTTATGGTCCAACACCCACGTTCTATTTAGGGGCATCCTGTGTCACTTGTCCTGTCCACACTAACACATAAATCTTGTTCGATTTTTCAGGTTGGGCGACCTACGAATGTTCGACTCTCTTGGATAGTTACGACATAGTATGCATATACCTTCTGTTGCGTGCTTAAAGTTAATTCTTTTGCCTCAAAAATCTACAAAAAATATAAAAATTGTTATAAGTTTCTAAAACCGTCTTGTGTCTTAGGCTAGTCCTAATGCTATGCCAATACTTTGTTAATCGGTAATTATTCTGTTTCTAGTGCATAAGGCTAGATATTAAGTTTTTTTTGTACGATTTATCTTGCAATACTAACATTGTTTCTCATTTTGTTTACGAATTTTCAATTTAACAATGGGCATTAAAATTCTTTCCAGGGAACTCATGTTGTTGAGCCGATTCGAGCGAATTCCTGGGTACTTTCAGTGCCAGTCACCCATCAAGGTACACGTGTTTTCCCTTACGCTCGCAGCGACCTACCCCTAGGGCTCTTAGCTTTACAAGTGCTGTGCACCCACAAAACCCCATTATTTTGTCCTTAGGGCTGGCGCCGTGGCGCGTACATGTTACGAGGATTATACTGTATTACCTTACTTGCTATTTTAGTTCAGGCAACTTGTATATAGCAATAGTTTTAGAGTCCTGGTGCAATTTTTCTGCATTTCTTACTAGTATTACACACGACACAGGTAATACACTTTATTCATTGGTCAATACTTAACCGGTATCAAGACATTCCAAAGAGTATTATTATGCCACCCATAAGCTTTGGACCTGACGGTTACAAATGCCTTCTTTAGCTCCATACCCTGTCTTAACTCGGGCCGCGTTGCTGAGTTAAGCCAGAGCTTCAGAGCTAATGCAGCTCACTTCTCCTTTAATACTGACAAACTATAAAATAAAAACTAAAAGTAAATGCAAGATTTCTTAATTATTTCTCTTTCAAAATTTATACGAAAATTTCAATTAACAAATGCTATTGATCGTTACTCGAACATCTTTTGCTAATGAGATTTCTCAATAAATATTTTGCTATAAAAACCAATTTCATCCGTTAACATTACTCGATGTCAATCTAAATTCAGCTGTTCACGGGCCTACTCGGGCGCACCGTGACAGTGTTAAGTTCTGTCAGAGACTACAAACAAAAGTTTCTAAAGAGCTCTAGATTAAATCCTACACAAGCCTACACGGGCACAGCAGATAACGGAAAAGCTTTGTATAAAATTTTACACCAAATTATCAAAATACTACAGACTCGCCACTCGAGCTCGTTGTAGTTTAAAGATAACTTTTCATTCCTTAAAACCATATATATATATGGATAACTTTACATTTTTAGAGTTCAAATCTTATATAACGCTTTAACTTTCCATCAAAATTTATTTTTTTAAATCTATTTCTCTTTTAACTTAATACCACGGCTCGTTATGCGAACTTGCCACGGTATACTCAAGCGTGGATGGCACAATTACTCGAGCTTGCCAACGCTGACCAAAATTACTCAAATTTAGTTTTAAATTTAGCCGAACCAATCTTTGGGTTTTTCTAGCATTAAAATTCATTACCCAGGGCTCGCCTTGTGGACATTGCCAGGGTATGATCTTTAATAGCACAGATACTCGAGTTCGCTATCTAAATTTTACCATACACAAAATAAATTATTTCAAATTCGCTTTGGCTGAAAGGTGCCGAGTGCACGAAATCAAGCCAGGCTACATTTACAATTATTGCTTCAAGTAAACTCACCTTTTTCTAGTTTCTCTGATACTTTTATACCACAAATAGTTCCATTCGAATAGTACATAAGCTACAACTAATGCTCCACTTAAATCACTCAGGCATTCGTTTAAAGTAACTTACTCACTACACACGGCCAACTCAATTCATTTTAGGAATGGTTTCATGATTCAAATACAACCTTGATATTCCTGCCCGGGACAATGACATGTCTACCGTTGGGAACTCGCGCAACTTTCCCGTGACAAAGGGTATCTCCGACCGCTGGTAGACCGGTCCATCCCTTGGTGGCTTCCTTCCCCTAATCTTGACTTTACTTATATTTTTGGGCAATTCCCGAACTCGCTCTGCATCTCTACCCCTTTCCCTTTGGCCACCATTGGAAATGTCGGTTACGTTTTGGTTAGAAACGTGCCGCGGAGAAGGCCGATAAGCTCACATTGTGTTCATTAGCGTGTTTTTCATCATTCCATGGTGCAGTCGACGGAACCAACATGAAGGTTCCCGCTATTCTTGTCCTGAAATCGTGTTAGAAGGGGCAGCACACAAGCCAGAATCATCGAAAAATAGATTGGTGCAGTCTCGCCTTAAATGTTTTCAAAGAGGGGGCATAGACAACACTGGCCGGGAGATTGTTCCACATAGCAATGTGTCGATTTGCAAAGCTGAATCTACGCAAATTTGTCTTAGGGATGGCTTTAGAGCGTAGTTGTAAGTGGTGACCTTGTAGTCGACGATCATCGATAATGTCGAAGTATGAGTAGTCAAACGCTACGAGTCCATTTATCAATTTGTACATCAGTATAAAATCGTTTCGCATACGTCTTTCTTCGAGCGATTGTAGGCGAAGGATATTTAAACGGATTTCATATGGCTCGATTTCATATGGTCTTGAATCGTTTCGGTGACTCTGTTGGACTCTTTCAATGATTGAAACTTCTTTCCTGACGTAGGGTGACCATGCGCTGGTGGCATATTATAATTGAGGTCTGTTTAAACTTTTGTACAGTAGCATTACCGAACGTTTACCAATGTATCTATAGGCGCGTAGTATTTGAGCCATTGTTTTGTTAGCTTTTGTGGAAATCTTGCTGCAATGGTTGAAGAATTTAAGATCGGCAGATAATTGTATGTCAAGATACTTAACAGATTTACAGCTCTTTATCAAGGTATTGTCCATTGTGTAGGGATTACGGATATTGTTGGATCCGAAGTGAATTACGTTGCACTTTGAAGTCGAAAATGTCATTTGCCAGTGGTCTGCCATTAGGAGACGCCATTTAAGTCTTCTTGTAGCGAGTATACATCCAGACCAGGATTTCGTTTATTTATTCGTCTATAAATGGCAGCGTCATCGGCGAATTTAGTAACGGCTGAGTTGCAGTAATGGTCAAAGTCGTCTATGTATATATTGAATAACAATGGGACTAAAGATGAGCTTTGTATGACTCCACTATCTACAGATACCATGGAAGAGGAAACGTCGCCTAAGGAAACATACTGGAATCATCTTGTAAGCGAATTTCGCAACATAATAGGAGTGCATTTTTGATACCGTAAACGTGAAGCTTTAAAAGCAGCTTGTTTTGGGATACTTTATCAAATGCTTTTTGGAGATCGAGGAAAATTGCATCAGCTGAATCACCTTGATCTAGGATAGTACTTATATCTTCAAGAAATTTCACTAAGAGTAACTCGCATGACCGTTGTTTTGTGAAACCAAACTGTGATGTGTTTAGTAACTTATTATCATCTAGATGCTTTTGTAAGGCTTGCCGAACTATCGTTTGTAATATTTTGCAGATGGAACATGTTAAACTGATAGGTCGATAATTTGACGGATCAGTAGGATTACCGGACTTGTAGATTGGAATTACCTTTGCAATTTTTCAGTCATTTGGCACATGTGACTCAGTTAAACTTTTCTTGAAGAGCATGGAAAGAGCGTGGCATAGCGACAGTTTGCAGCGGAATAGTGTCATATTTGATATTCCGTCAGGTCCTGGACTGGAGTGGACATTAAACTTATAGTTTCACATATAAATGTTTTTGTTACCGTGATTGAGGATAATGAAGTAGTTGTGATAGAGTTCTGTTAACAATCGCGTTTGGAGACTTCGTCGTAAATACTCTGCTGAAATATTTGTTGAATATTTCAGTGATAGCTTGGTTATCTGATACAGTCTTATTATTGAAACTCATCACGGTGGGCCTACATCTTGATTTTGTTTTGTTGTTAATGTACGAATAAAAAGGCTTCGGTTGTCGATTGATGTTGTCAGCTAATTTTTTTCATAGTTCCAAATAGATGTTTTAATACATTTATCGGCCCAACTAGCAGCTTTCTGATAGTTTTCATAAGACCAATGTGCGTTATATTCTTTATACTTCTTAAACGCTCTACGTTGCTTTTTAATGGCTTCATACGTCGCGTGTTCAGCCCATTACGGTCGCTTCATATCGCTACAGGTTTTTCTCGGTGAAGGAGATTTGACTTGTTCCAGACAGGTTTTGATTTTAGCCCACATTGTACCTACAGAATAGTGGTCGTCGATTCGTAAGGTCACTGTTATTTGATTAACAACGGTCCAATTAACTTTGTTCCAGTCGATTCTACGTGCCAAAGTTCTTTGTTTAGCAGCCGAGTTTGTCTTTATGTTAAAACATACGGCGAAATGATCGCTGTTACTAGTCCTACATCTGTTTTGATATCAGTAATAATGTCCTTTTGGTCGCAGAAAATTAAGTCGAGTACATTTGATTGCCTAGTCCCCTCATTTACGCATTGCATTAGACCTATATCTGTAATAGCATCAGTAAAACTTTCACTGCTTGCCGGGTATATTTGTTTAATCCTGTCAATGTTTGCATAATTAAAGTCTCCAACGACAACAATACGATCGTTATGTAGCGTTGTCAAGTTTCGAATTATATCGCATAGTGTGGTGTTGCGCTCTAACTCATTATTGGGCGAACGATAAATACATACTATAAGCAGAGAAAGATTGTCAATATTAATCCAGCAGCCGCAAATGTCGTGGTAGTTATTGGGGAAATTACTAGTAGCACAGACTGGTTTTAGGCATGAATTAACAAAAAGTATACATCCTCCACCTCTACTACTTATTCTGTCTCTGCGAAACAAAGAGTAGCCAGAGATTACTTAATAATACGTAAAACTTCGGCCCAAGTGTCGAGTGAGAAAAGCCAGGGCGAGTAGAACAGGTGGGTCCGGGGATACTAGCATTGCTTGTTGGGTGTGCCAGCCATTCGGGGGCGATTCAGCAAGTAGTGATAGTCTTGAGAAGACTGGGCGAATAAAGGGAACTAGTTCGGAATTCCAAAATCTCTAGAACTCTATACCTAATTACCAGCCAGTTGGTCAGCCATTCGGGAGCCTAGGGATTGAGCAAAACTTCGAACTAGGTAGCGGTCGACCGCTGCTATCTAGTTCATATAAGTAGTCAGCCAGCCATTCGGGTGCAACTACAAACATAATATAACCGGCACTTATTAGCGTAAATGTAAGGCTCATATTGAGGTAATTAATTAATCCCGAAATTGTGGCAGCCATTTGGGCGTCGATTGTATGAACTCACAAGAGCTATAGTAAAGTAACAGCTAACGTAAAAATAACCGGTGTTCGCTCAAACCTTAACCCTTAAATAAGGACTGTACTAGCGTAAATCTAGGTACTTGGTTCAGGATGAACATGTGTCGTCAGCCTTTCGGGGGCG
Source organism: Trileptium ribeirensis (assembly GCA_030248225.1). Lineage (NCBI taxonomy): Eukaryota > Metazoa > Nematoda > Enoplea > Enoplida > Thoracostomopsidae > Trileptium > Trileptium ribeirensis. Next base: position 6,981 of record JASANE010010020.1, read on the forward strand.
ATCGTATAAACCTCACGAGAGGCTTTCTAGATTAACACATAATCTAACTAGAACTAACAATATCTAGGGTCGAAACAGTGAAGAGTGTTAGTGCCGAACAGTGACAATACTTAGAGGCAGGCGAAAGTATCCGGTGTGTTTAAAAGCGTGGTTGACTAGACTAGTAGTACTAAAGAATAGTGCGGCGAATAGCGACCTACGAGTGAACACTAATGGCTCAGAAAGCCGAAGCTTGTCACAGCCTACGGGTGCGAAGTGCTCACTTATCGTGACTTAATCGATTATCCGGTGTTATAATAAACGTTATTCACTACGTATTTGGTATTCAAATCTTTGGAACCGGAGTGATCGAGCTGAGCAAGAGGCAAATATAGGGCATCGGACCTTGACAATGCAAAGAAGGGCGCGCGCGAACTTAAATGTCCTACCGGCATACTCGGACCATACAATCTCCCGGTGCCGAATCCCTTCCCATTTTTACTACCGATAGTCGTCATAACCAAAAATCCCCTACCAGCCCCTACCCTTGTGAAAATCACAAAATATAACACATCGAAGTAACTCATCTATGATATATAAAGGCCAGTGGCAGGTCTCAGTGAATGACAGAGGGATGTCGAGCATAGTAGCTTTCAACAGCTGTGATGTTGGACAGTTCTACCTCTAGGCTCAAATCGCAAATATGAAATCCAACAGTAAGTTGGTGAATATCGCAGCTTAATAACTGCTGTGAAGTCGGGCGGAGATGGCTTTGTTGGATGGATTGCCTGCTTGGGAACATGGTATGTCGTGGGTTCCAATCCCACGCCTGCCCAACTTTTCAGTTTTTACGTTTTTAAAATCCCTTCGTATTCAAGCTTTTTCCGCTGGGACCAAATGTAAGCTACATTGTATAACATGAAAGTCTGAATGTACTACCGCTTGCATAACACACAATCATACCTGCCTGGAATTCCGGTTCCGGCGAAAATCGTGTTCCGGTTACGGTTCCGGCAAAGGGCAAAAACCATACCGGACCCGGAATTCCGGTTTAAAAATTTTGTTTGAAATTTTCCACATTTTTGCTTCATCTGTGGTCCAAACATATGTAATATATATTATACAATGATCAAGATCAATACAACCAAGCAAAAAAGATTAACTCAGCAATTTGCCGTATGAAACGTAAGTAGGGCACATAATTTCAGTAAAAAATTTCATAATAACCTGCAGGAGTATGTTAACAAATCAAAGCCAAGTGGATGCTTATGGCAGCTATTTTACATATTAAATAGTCTGCGGAGTATGTTAGAGTTAACCCGGTCCTACTCGGTAACAGAGTATGGATTATGTAGAAGTACTTAGCGTATGCTTGTCTAACATAAATTGCCTCAAGCACCAGTCAGTGCGGTTGTAAACTTAATGGATCATTCTAAATTGAAGTAAAGTAACGTTATCTGCAACTCAGCCAGAAACTGCTTTCTTGGCAATAAACTGTATTTACTGAAACTACGCGAGCAGCATCATAATTTGTCTAATTTATAACATTGGTATTAGAAAGTTATCATCATTATCATCTAACTGACGGGCACTGGTTGCCCAACGCCAGCTAAACAGTATGTCTCTGACCACGATCAGGATATTATAGTATATATACCTTCTATTATTTTACCTTAGAACCATATAAACCAATAATGACAAGTTTCCTACAGAATAACATATAACAAAACGTGTAGCAAAAGGAGGCGACCGGAAACAGAGTGAAAGTTTATTCTACGCTCCATGCGTTATAAGCACATTCATCTTGACGCAATGTATGCAAGCGTGTATAGTAGAAGACATTTTTGTTCTGAGGGTATAAAAACCGACATAATGTTTGATAAATAAACATTATTTAGCTTCCTTAGCCTCTTTAAAGTTCCAGAAAGGAAATAATGCCATCACAATACATTAAGTTTAATGCAAAAGTTATTTTTAACACATTTTAAATCCACGGTACCTTCGTTTCTTTTTTCATCTGTTTTACTATATATAAGTTTCGAAGACCAGGTTCCGGATGCGGTTTAAATGGACGGTTCCGATTGCTGGTTCCTCTTCCGATTATTCGCTGCTGCTCTCCTCACCCCACACGGATAGCCTAACAACTAAGTGTTGCTAATCACCAACTCGACCATGAAATAAAATGTATTGCGTATTTTCCAAATACATGGTCATACTAAAATAAGGCCAGTGGTAGGCCTTGAGAAAGACTGGGAATATGGCAACTTTACAAGCGCTGTGAAGTCGGGCAAAGATAGATTGAATGATTAGAGCGCCTGCGTGCGGATCAAGAGCCAGGATGTCGTGGGTTGTATACCTAGACCTATTCAACTTTTTAAGCCGGCCATTTTCAAATCCTTTCGTCTTCCAGCTCTTGTTGCTGTGCCTAAACGAAATAAATATAACACAAGCAACTCGCAAGTGAGGGTAAAATAGAGTGAGTGGTTTTATTTTTAAGACATCATTTTGTTTAATCTTGTGTAACAGGTTGTGTTTGATGTATATACCAGCCTAAAATCTCTTGAACCTGAATGCTTTGAAAATCTTAAAACCTCATCGACCCTACGCCTATCGAAAACAACTGACAACGCATCAAGTATATATTTGTGCTGTTGTCTAGATAACCAAACTATCGCATTCACCCTACCGGCAAACTGATATAGATAATTCTTTATGACCTGTGTGCGATACGTAATCAAACAACTGAAGGCACACTATATTGTAGAAATTTCGTTCATTGACACTAAACCCATTGAAAAGGCATGAAATATGCAAGCTGGACTCAAGATAACCTACTCATTGTATTTAGCCTTTAGAAATACCTCTATAGTATTCTTGATTAATGCACTCAATACATAATGTGACAACTGAAAACATGCTACATGTCGTAAATCGGGTTCGTCGATGCTAAAAAATCCCATGAAAAAAATAATATCGTCAAGTTGACCTCTACATACCAAAACCATCGTTTACAGCGTGTTTGATAACCCAATAGGTTCTTATTGTAAGGTAAAAATAAGCTATAACACGGCGAAATCTGAAAAATCGGTAATTCTGGCAAAGAGTCGATGAATCATATTCAGGTCCTCAGCGGCTCAATGAGTGGTTCCACGAAAAAGCCCGAGTCAACAAGCAGATATCGATCAGGCGATTTGTTTGGTGGTCTCCATGTTTCGATGCGAAGCCTGTATATATATATGGGCTGCGAAAGACTGGTACCCGTGTGCTCAGATTTGTCAAAGAACCTAAAAACCTTTTTTGCCATTTTGACCCCGAAAATGGAGTCGAAGTTGTTCGCGTTCAACTAAACAGCGCATCCTCGTCACTTTTGCTATCCAATGAAAAAATTACCGAAATCCATCCTTCCTTAGATGAGTTACGAATGGCAGAAGCAGACAAAAAAAAGAAATTTTTCCGATTTTTTCCCTAGCGCCCAGAGTGGACAGTCCGATCGCGTCGGTCGCTCCGTTTCAATAAAGGGTGGCTATACCGCAGGGTATTGTACCGCGCACTGGCCCTTATATTGGATTTTGACGGCTAATCAGAAAAGTAGTTCTTCACTGAAAGGTGTTTCTTGTGCTCAATTAGTTGATGCCCATGTTTGGAGCCCATAATTTTACTCAAAATGTTAAAAATATTTAGAAAATTGCTACTAATAACTAATTAAATACGGCGGTGCTAATCCTGTTCCTCTGAATATAACAAACGTGCCCCTGGGCTTTTGTTTTGTATAGCCCCTTATGCAGTTCTACCAGACTAAGTATAGCCACCCGGGGCAACATCGACCGATGGGGCAATATTGATTACTTGTCGTAACTTATCACCAGGCCGCAATTCTCGTATCCTGGAACGCTTCACAACAGATGCTGAATTAATATTTAGCAGCCGCCATTTGGGCCAAGAGTATTATCTAAAAACTCTAGTCAGAGTTACCCCAGCTTAACGTCAGCGTTGTTTCATCGTACATTTTATCGTTACATCTGTTCATATAATATATCTCATATCTGATTTCTGTTTTGAAAAAATAATTTATATACTGTTTTTGATCGACAATCAAATTGCAGTAAGCCGTGCTTCATTTGCAGGAGGCGAATTAGGATTTCATGAACTGACCTACTAAGCTGTTTGATGGTGTCTGTAATAAATGATCTATCTCTCTCATATTCGACACCTTCTACATCAAAATCGACTTGCATACCTAGATCGTATGCCGCTTTTCGTGTGCAGTGAAATGTCAGGTCTAATCGCCACCTACAAGTTAATGCATAATCTGGTCGACATATCCTCAGAATCTCTTCCTAATTGAACAGTTACCTTTTCCCAGAATACGTGGTATCCAGGGAATAACCGGAACCGGAACCGTCCATTTAAACCGGATCCGGAACCGGAACTTGGTCTTCGAAATTTATATATAGTAAAACAGATGATGGAAGAAATGAAGGTATGGTGGATTTAAAATGCATTAAAAATAACTTTTACATTAAAATTAATGTATTTCGATGGTATTATTGCCTTTCTGAAACTTTAAAGAGACTGAGGAAGCTAATAATGTTTATTTATTGATCAAATATGTCGGTTTTTGGACATTCAGAGCAAAAAATGTCTTCCACTATACAACATTGCGTATACTGCGTCAAATCGAATGTGCTTACAAAGCTTGGAGCGTAGAATACACACTTTCGCTCTGTATCCAGTCGCCTCCCTTTACTACACATACGTTTGTTGCATGTTCTGTAGGAAACTTAAAATTATTGGTTTGTATGATTCTAAGAGAAAATAATAGATAGAAGGTAATTTTCTGATCAGTGGTCAGAGACACTGTTTAGGCTAGCGTTGGACAAACAGTGCCCGTCAGTTAGATCATAATGATGATAACTTTCTAATCAGAATGCTATAAATGAGACACACTGTGATGCTGCTCGCACAGTTTCAATAAATACAGTTCATTGTCAAGAAAGCAGTTTCTAGCTGCGTTGCAGACAAAGTTAGTTTACTTCAATTTAGACTGATTTACCAAGTTTACAAGCGCACTGGCGGGTGCTTGACGCAATTTATGTTAGCTAAACATACCCTAAGTACTTCTGCGTAAGCCATACTCTGTTACCGAGTTGGACCGGTTTAATTCAAACGTATTCCACAGACTTCTGGATGTGTAAAATAGCTGCTACAAGCATCGACCCGGCTTTGATTTAACAAACTCCTGCAGGTTATGAAAAATTCCTGCTCAAATTATGTGCCCTACTTACGTTTCACACGGCAGATTGGTTAGTCAATCTTTTCTTTTGCTTGGTTGTATTGGAGCTTGATCATTGTATAAGATATATTACATATGTTTGGATTACAGGATGAAGCAAAAACATAGAAAATTTCAAACAAAATTTTTAAACCGGAATTCCGGTTCCGGTATGGTTTTTGCCCTTTGCCGGAACCGGAACACGATTTTCGCCGGAACCGGAACCGGAATTCCGGTTACTCCCTGGTGGTATCCAATGAAATTAGACATACTGTATACTCCTCGCACTAACACTCAAAGGCACTTCTATGCTCATCGTATCTGACTCCTTCAAAGCGGAGCCACTGCAAAAAAAACAAGCACCCCTAGTAAATTTATGCTTTCCGCCTGTAAAACACCCCAGATCACATAAAAATTGACAAAATTTTTTATAAAAAGCCCGTTGCAAAACTAAAAATTTGTCTAATTTCAGCAAAAAATTGTTGAAAAGTTGCTTTTTACCTCAAAAAAGATGGGCTTCCTACTGTTTCTGAGACTATTAATAATTTTAACGTTTTTCACTGAAACGTGTAGGACTTACAAGGAAACGAAGACTCACTGAAGGTACACGCGAGCACTTAAAACCTTGGAGTATGGCGCCATGTCACTGGCTAAATTAATCAAAGGCTTTGTGTGCTTCGCTTGTGTGTAACCGTTTTCAGTGGCGTGCAGTGGTTAGAGACATTGTTCAGGTCAGTGCCCGTCATCTGGACGATGCTTATGTTTTATTTAAGGTTATTTCAAATATTTGGTTTTTGGTAGGTTTTTTACAAATGGGATTTTCGAACTTTTGCTTTTGCTTTCGGGTTAGAATTATAGGAATTTCAACAGAGAGGGAAGGAGGCCGTGCCAGTGAAATTAGGTTCATTTTAAAGCAATGCAACCATTTTATTAGTTCAACCTTACTTCACGACCTAGTCTAAGCCTATTTTCTAACAATAGAAAAATGGAATTTTTCTGCAAAGGGTGGGCTAAATTTTTAATTGAATTCGAGTGGAATGAGAGAACGAAGCGAGCTCATTCCACTCGTGAGCGAGTGGAACGAGAATTTTCAATTTTGGCTCTGGAGGGGGGCTGAGGAGGTCCTGTTTGTGTGTCTGTCGCACCTGGATCTCGATAACGGTTGGGCGGATTTTGATGCAAGATAGCTCATCCGAACCGCAATGGTCGATTTAGGTGTATTGACGCAGCCCAATTTTTGAATTTTTTCCCGTGGTAAAAGTTAGGGGGCAAAATGGCGTGTCATTTTGGCCCATTTTTCGCGCACCACTCTAGTTTTTGCTACTTTTCTCAATAAGTAAACGAGGTATCCGCAAACTAATAGGCCTATTCCATGTAGCTTTACCACGACTTTCCAAGGATATATAACAAGTTTTTCAACTACTTCCAAAAGTTCATATTTGGCGAAAAGTCGTGGGAAATGCACCAAAATGTGTGCTTATTGTTGGTTTTAGTGTCGCACATGGGGTTTTCTGGGCCAACAAGCTGATTCCTAGTATCAAAAATATTGTGTGGCAAATATTTTTCACACTTTTGTTTCATACTTGGTATGAAAAATGAGATTTTTCTCAAGTGTCGGTTTGAATTCTTTAACGTTCTTTTCACGGTCAATTTATGGTTTTATTGAATTATTAAATTATTATTTCATTGTTTTTGTACTCGTTGTATGATGTTTTGTCTACTGCATACGTTGGCTATCAAAAGAGGCGGGCGTAACTATGACTCATCACTCACGGTTTATATAATGCTGCACCTGCGTATTGTGTGTAGGCTTTGTTTGTGTCTGCTTTCTTCAACAGACTTCGGAGGATTGTTCTCACGACTGGAATTCTGGCTCGCAAGCGAACTTCACTAGTATTTCAAAGCAGTGAGCGTTGGGCTGTAAAGCGTGGAAATATTCATGGTACAAGGTAATATTCTAAAACAACAGTCTTTAGGGTGTACTAGGCACCCACTTGACGGCTATCTAAAAAATTTCTCACTTGTACCAAATTTGGAAAGATTATCATAAATTAAAATGCGCAGCGAGTTCGCGACCTACAGTTTTTTGCTAAAATTTAAGATTTTCATGCAGCAAAAGCGCGCATAGCTTATAGATATTTTTGGGGTTAAGAATGTGTTTTTTCAATAGATTTTGGGCTTTGTTTTAAAAAATTTCGGCTTTCGCCCCGTAAAAAGCCGGAAAATTACCCGTTCTATTTGGCAGGCCACAAGTCGGTTAGCCTTAAATTAATATGGCGACAAAATATTTTGAATCGTGCTCCTGCGATAGCACCATGTTATTTATGCCTTTTCCGCAGCAGAAACATTCTAGTGGAATAAAATTAGCCCTTCCCGCCAAATTCGCTCTCGTATGCCTTTAGTATAATGCGTGGTTATTCTTAAGCTTGTTTCACCGCAGCATGAGTTTGTAATATATTTCACTTCTTTATATACATGTAATTAGTGAAATATTACAGCTTATATATACTGTCATTTTTTCAATTTACATACGTTTTATTCCTGCTAAATCCGTTTAAAATGCAAAACGGATAGTCTATATAATATATATTGAAAATCCAAACCTCTTTCTCACTATGGTAATGGCTGAGCTTGAATACGTTGTTGCGAAATACGACTATCGTGCACAGGTAAGATCTTGAGTGCATCTTTTCTGCCTATGTTGCAGCATTTCAACATTAATTTACTACGTTTGAGAACTCTCTGTATCATTTTCCGTTTGTTGCACATGACAAAACCCTTAACATGCTTTCCATAGGTCTTACAGAGCTTTGCTGCTAACCGTTTTAATGTAATCTTGACCGCCTATGCGATATTGCGGGGGCCCAACTGAATCATTAAGAAGTTTCACGTTGCAGCTGTCGCTTATTGATACCTATAGCCTGATTCATCGAAGTTGGGGTCTGTCATTTTCGATGCCCCCTTCCACGCAATGCAATGGGTGCCGCAGGCTAATGTCGCCAGGTTGAACTGCGGGTGCCATTAATTTATGCCCTGTCGCAAAACTTTTAACGAATGGAGAAGGTAAATGGATTACACAAATCCTCTGATTTTGTAATTTCTGGCAGGCGTTAGTGTTGCGTACATTTTTGAGTGTCACTGTTCATTCACATTTTTACGATGGTTCAGACGTTTCAAGCCATACTCGCTGCTGCGAAAAATGTGCAACAGGTTGATTTAGAATTGAATAAACAAACAAAGCCACTAGACAGACGTAGACAGCATATATGTCAATTTTTTCTACACGTTCTTTTACGCTTTACCATAAGTGTCAGTTATGCCCTTGCACCATTTGACTACCTTAAATTTAATAAAGTGTTCACGTGCTTGTGAATTTAAGCATAAACCGTGCCATAAATGTGGCTGGTGATATGATTTATCAACCCCATCAGATTAAGAAGGTAACAAATTTACAAATGCGTCGTATCACAGTAGCATTTGTTTGCAAACGTATATTTTAATGGTATGGCATCCTAATACATTAATATCTTACAGTAAGCAAAATAAATTCTATTTATAGCTAGAAACTCGCAAACCGAAGTGAAGCGGAGCAACTGTGGCTACTTTAACCTTATTGCCGTATTAATGTTGTTTCAAATTTAGGTCCCTAAGCCCGCTTAGCGTCCCATGATAGCAATTATAACACCAGCAATACTTCAAAGATAATGCTACGGTCATTTCAGTCATATATCTAAACCGAAAACTCTTCATTTCTCTTTCCAAAGACCAGAAAGACAAAAAACTTTGAATTATATAATTCACATATATATTTTAAGAAAACATAATTTGAAGTGACCTTTACGTAGCATTGGCCCTAAGGCTTGCCTTATTTGATACATACTACCCAAATACGATTGCTTTTATCGTATTTAGCGCCTCCGAAAACCTCTAGATACGTTTGATTGATCTACATACATCTGTATTGGAAAAGTGGCGAAATTAGACTATTTTTTGTGTCAAAATTTACCAAATTTTTTCCTGCACCATTCAAGAGTGTTAACATAGCCTTATAATCCTATAGTTCACCCCCAACAAGGAAAAACTTGTTTTGTTAACATTTGGAAATTTTCACTTTTTGGTGTATTTCTTAAACTTTGGCTTATAGGTCGAAAACAGCTTGACAAAAATTACATAACAGCAAAGGTGTAGCTCTTGACGAGCAGATGGTGGTCTCGTTTCACACTCTGAAGGATCTATTTTGAAAATTTTCAAAATTCTCAGAAATATAATTACATACGGGTGTCGCTGATCACAAATACGACATTTCTGAAGCTCTAAAACTTGGCCGCATATGCTTCTTAACAATTAGTTGATATTCATTAGCAAATTTTTAGCTAGCTAGCTTTTTGTATGGTGGATTTCACATCAATTGTCTAAAACGTAATACTTATTATAAATTGATTAAACATTTAGTTGAAATATATACATGTGTATGTATACAGAAATAACATATAAAATACTTTGCTATCGCTCCCATCACTTTATGTAATTTATTACGTTTACTAGTATGGATGAGGTTAGATATGGTCCTGAAAACTGCAGCAACTCTTAACGTGTTTATTAGTTTTATTATATGCCGCCCACCGTTATAGTTTTGAGTAGTGTAGTACTGGGGTCAGAGCAGTTAAAATTTGCACTGTCCTGGTTAGTAGCAAGCATTACTTATATCTTCAGCTGAAGCTCCAGATTGTTTATCAATTCTACTAATTTGTTACCAAAAATATTCTTTTTGAAACAGTAGCCCCGACACATAAATTTTACCTTTATCGGGGCCGGGGCTTCCACGTTGCCTCGGCTCGGGGCTAAATTTGTTGCCCGGGGCTGGGCCTGGGCTACGCCCCGGTACAGATTTATCGGCTATGCTTTATTCACTTATTAGTTAAAGTGAACAATAACCTACTATCAAAACATTCTCTGTTTTAAACGCTGCATTTGTTGCTGAAACTGAACAGAAATTTGCTAAAATTTTATCTCGTGCGCACTTGCTAGAAGAATTTTTGCAACATTATTTCAGCCGTTCCAGAATTTGGCAGATTGCAACCTATATTTTAGAATTGTCATAACATGAAATACTATACAACTATAGAAGCTTCGTATTGGACAATGCGACGTTAGGAACATGTTGGCGATAATTTGCTTCGACTGCTGGCGGTTTTGAGCAATAGCTAGGCATTCCTGTTTTCAGTTGTTCCAGGGACGACCGACGAGCTGTGGATGTCGTATGTTTTTCGATCGGGCGTTTCACAGATCTGTCCCAAGTTTTGAGTACGCCACCGGCACGTCGTTTCCAGTTCGGAAAATGTCACGACAAGAATATGAGTTTGGGTAGCCTCTTTGCGTCTAGGCGAAGCAGATGGCCTAGCCAACGAAACGTGATGACTTCACCCAGGCGTTTTTCATGCACAAATCGATGACGCACGACGGCGTTCGTGATATGGTCTCGGTAGATGATAAGTAGGCTGTTGCCTAAGCTTGAACCGTTACCGTTACAACGTAAAAGACGCACAGCAGATCGACAAATTTTTTTATTGACTTTCGGCCTGATATTTTTTAGTGATAGTTGCTAGACATGTCCGTTAGCATCGATGCTTAAAAACATCCAATTTACGGAGGTTTGCAGCACTGAGCTGCCATGAATCGGAACCATAAAGCACTATACTGCCAACACAAGCGTCGTAGACCCACGCTTTGGTTTTAATAGATATATCGCGACGCTTCCATAGTCTATAGTACAGTCTGTTTAACGCAAGTTGTGCCTTCGCAATGAGATAACGAATCTCGTTCCCTGGGCCACCACGTCTGTCGATTTCGCTTCCAAGGTACTTGAAAGATTTTACGACTTCGAGAGCACTGTTGTTTAAGATCACGCTGGGTCGGTTACAGCAGCAGTGAATGATTTTAGTTTTTGGAACGGTGATGGATAGGCCGATGCGCCCTGCATAGTAGGCTACCGCGTCCACCATGCGGTGCATCGATTGTTCGCTTTCAGCAATTAACGCGATGTCATCAGCAAAGTCGAGATGGAATAGATGTGTTTAGATGGGTACAGTTCTATGCCATCGATAGAAATGCTGAAAGCGCTCTTTAGCATCCAGTTAATGGCACAGTTAAACAGTGTCGGCGATAGGACAGAGCCTTGGCGGACACCAGAACCGATAGTGAATTCCTCAGACATTTGGTTGTACACCCTGATTTTGCTAGAATACAGGCAACAAACCAGGCTGACGTTCTTTGTCGGTAAACCCATTTCGTCGAGAACATTGAACAAACCTCGTGTCACCGAATCAAAGGCTGCATAGAAGTCAATAAAAAACGGTGGAAGATTGACGAAATTCGTGTCTATTCTCTAAGACATAACACGAAATAGCTAAAAGTGGTCATTTACAAATAAAAATAAGACGATATGCAGATTTAGAAAATCAGGTTTCATTTTGGGCCATCGGTGAAATCCATCCGACATATATACTGTTGTTGAGTAATTAATATGACCAACAATGTATTATTATTTGCTAACCATAATGTCTTAATATTACATTGTACAAGGTCTAACTACCGATTGTTTGGAACACCACAATCGGATAAAAATATATATATTTGGATTATTAGTGTATCAGTCAACACCAGCTTATTTTAGACAATGTATTTTATATTTTGGTACGAGCCGAGCCGATTCGAGTTTTCCAACGAAGGTCGGATCGACTCGCAACAGAAATTGGCTCAGAGTCGGCTCGAGCCCGAGCCGAGCTCTGAAGCTAACTGTTCATTTCTAATAGCTGTGTATTATTTTAAGCACCATTCACACAGCTCAAATATGTACGCCTCTGGAACTTCGAAAGTTCGCGATCCTACGTAACGTGACATAAACGCCATTCTACACTGATATACAAATATATTTTCATTTTTAACGTTTCAGGAACCAGCGGAACTATCAGTTACTAAAGGCGAGCGGCTGGTATTATTAGACCATAAAACGCCATGGTGGAAGGTTTGTTGTTTATCTATATATTATTATTTATTACAAAAGTATCATAGCATTACAACAGTATCTATGTATTAATATTTATTACAACAGTATCATAGCTCCATGACTTGTATAGCTAGGGAATTGTCGAGGACAAGTTTTAGAATTCTGAGTGTATTCGTATATACAATTTAACTCGTTTGTTTTGTGCAACACGTTTCGCGATGTACACAATAAAAACGCCTATTCGGTGAAAATTTTGTCTATGTAGCTGTACTAGTAGTTTGTCTCATCGCCAAAGTGTTGAATATGTAATTTACAGGGACGTACACAGCTTACGTTGCTTCCATAGTGATGATATATACCCTCGTATTGCGTATTTAGGTACTTATATACAATGTGCATTTACATAGGCAATGAATTATTGGACCCAATGAGATCAGTGATGTCCACCTTGAGTGGCTGCGGAGATATTGCTGTTTTCATGCATTTTCGGCCTTTTGAGATATTCCAAAATCCAGTTTGACCCAACACTGCAGCGTAAATTGCATCATCACTGCTGTTACATAGAGGATGAATTGCTCTAGATAATGAGATCAGTAATGTTCATACAGCTCGAGTGGTTGCGGGGATATTGCAGTTTTTTGGGCCATTCAAAAAACCATTTTGACCCATTACTGCAGCGTAAATAACAAAAAGCGGTACATGATCTGTATTTACATAGAGGGTGAATTGATCTACAAAATCGGGCAAAACAGTCACATAGTTTGAGCGTTCACGGAGCTACTGCCATTTTCGTGTACGTTGGGTCTCTTGGGCCTATGAAAATAACCCCATTTTAAGCCAAGCCTGCAGGGTAAATAATGACAACAGCGATACCTGATCTGCTTCTACATAGTGACTAAATCGATCCACAAAATGAGACCAATGATACCCCCGCAGCTCGAGCTGTTACAGAGAAACAACCATTTTCGTGTTTTTTGTTCGTCCTGCACCCATAAAACTCACCATTCTAATCCAACATTACGGAGTAAATAATGACAACAGGTAATCATTTGCGAGCTACATAGATGGTGAATTACTCTATAAAATGAGGCGAATATCATATAGCTAGAGCGGTTCAAGAGATATTGTCATTTTCCAGTATTTTGGGTGCTTGGCCCTAATCCTGAACCAAAGGGTTACATTGTGCATAAACTTTATATATAGTTATATAGAACCGTAACTGCTGTACAAAATGATACAGTTTTGTCCGAAGTATCGGTTGCTGAGATACAGCCGAGAACATGTTTTGTCGTACCCCCTTTTAACCCGATCCGAGCCCCTTCTCCTCTCTTTTACTACCATAAGGAATTGGAATCTGTTTCCACGATCACCTTAAGTGCACAAATACAGATTTTAAGCCATAAAATGAGCTACCGCGCGAGTCAGTCGGCCCAGACAAAGTTGAGTTATGTGTGTTACCCAAAAAAAACCAGAAACGGACGCCGTCGAAATTTACCACTCTGGTCAGTGAGAATCCTTCGCAACGATTGTTTCACTCTTTATCGTAACAGGCCCATGCAGCAAGCTACAGATAGCCCAAATATGTTTTAATATTGAGATATGAACCTTTTTCGTATTTCGAGTCTTATCGGATACTTTGTTCAAATCCGGCATATAGGCAACAATAAGGTAACGAATGACTCTTAAGCATCTACATTTAGTTTATCGTGCTCGACAAAACGAGGCCAAGTAGACCCACATGTTTTCATCGGTTAAGGAGATGTGACATTTTTCTGTGTCTCATGAGCACATTTTCAAACATGTACGACCGAAAGGAGAAAATTGTAGTAACCATCCTAACAACGCGTGAGATGTCGTTACATACATATTCAATTGCTTTATAACTTGAGCCCAATATCTCCCGTATGTTTCAATCGGTTATGGAGATATTGCCGTTTTCGTGTATACATTCATTTTGGTGTCCCACGGACATATTTTAAAACCCTTTTGGTGTTAATGCAAACCTCATCGAAACCAACTGGAAACGCGTAAAGTATTCGTTTTAGTATCTAGATTATTAAGCTATCGTCTTCAGCATACTTAAATATATATTTTGGCCATTCTTGATGCCCTGTATCTGTATGTAATACGTAAACAAACTACTGAAAACAGACTATATTCGGTAATCCGGTTCATTGACCATAAACCCATTAAAACATCTGAAAAGGTAAAAATATTCGCGCTGAACTCTAAATAACCAAACCGCATTCAGCGTATCGAAAAACATATATGGACCATACTTGATGCTCTGCAAGCAATAAATAAGCAAACAAATGAAAACGCACTAGATTTTGGAAATCGGGTTCGCCGATCGTAAAAAACTTGAAATTCCATGAAAAAGTATAATATATTGGACTCTAAATAGCAAAATCATCGTATTCAGTGTGCTTGATAACCGAACACTCACTCTAGTACGAACGTAACAACCTGCCGAAATTTTAAAAATCATTTCTGGCAAAGGGTCGATGAGCCATATTCGGGCCCACAGCGGTATATTGTATGGTTCTGTAAAAAATTCAAGGTCAATAAAATTAACTGTAATGAGCAGATTCTGTTGGGTAGTGTCTGTTTTCGATGCGAAGCCTCTATTATTATCCAGTCTGATTTTTTATGGGCTGCGAAAACTGGTACCCGTTTGGCCAAATTTGGCAAAGAACCTTTAAAACATGTTTTTGCCATGGTAACACCAAAGATTGGGTCGGAATTGCTGTAGTCAACTAAAGGGCACATCTTCATCAAATTTGCTAAAAAATTTTAATCGAAATCCATTCATTCGAAGATGAGTTATGAATCTCACGATTTTCCCCTTCGCTCAGTTTCAATTATACCTTTAAAGGGGTTTACGGTCGATGAGCCCGATTTCCAAAATGTGCGTTTTTATTTGTTTGGTAATGTATTGCATGCGGCGTATCTATAATGGTCTCTATACTGGTTTTTATGAAGGCTGAATACAGTGTTGTGGTTATCCACAACTCAGCATGCAAATTTCATAGGTTTACGGTCAATGAACCCGAATCCAGAATATTTTGACTTCAGTTGTTTGGTTACGTATTGCGTACAGGGCATAAAGAATGCCTATAGGTTTATCGGCAGGCTGAAGGCAATGGCAATGTTTTCTATTGTCCAGAACGAACATTTGATGGCTTTTCAGCCATTTCTTTAGGTTTAGGATCAACAAACACGATAGCCGGTGAATATAGTCGGCTTTCAGTAGTTTGGTACATTGCATCAAAAATAGTTTATATAGAGGTTTTTCTGTATGCAATGGTTTTTGATTATATAGTGACCAGTACGAATATTTCATGCCTATTCAAAGGCTTTTAATGGGTTTAGGGTCAGTAACCTGATTTTCAGTATATAGTGTGTCTTCAGTGGTTTGGTTATGTATTACGTATAGCGTACCTGGAATGGTCTTTATATAGGGTTTTGGTACGCTGAATGCGATGGCTTGGTTATCTAGAGACCAGCACAAATATGTGACGTGTTGTCAGTTGTTTTAGATGGGTTTACTTTCGACGAGGTTTTAGGATTTCAATAGGTTCAGGGTTTCAGTCGTTTTAGGTTGGTATATGCAGCAAACACAGTGGGTTGGCGGTGACTACACAGGATGATATAAAAATACATTTCCAGAATAGAATTTTCATAAAATTGGCTGCTTTAATCAAATTTCTGTAAGCCACAGCTGTATTTTTCGTTATCGGCCAAAAATCTCGGTGTGGGAAGTGGATCAATGAGCCGGACGAGCTGTAGGGTGGTCGCCGAAATGGGGCCCATTTGGCCCGATACAGTTCGACCACATCATGTCTCCAATACCGGAAGCCAGGTATAAATTTGCTATTGTTAAAATATATTTTTATTTTTGCAGTTATGAATTAAAACATCAATTGATTTTCGAAAACACGTTTTATTACTTTTGAAACAATAAATCTTCAATATATACGCCTCCGACACCACTCACAACATTGCATTTTGTTATATCGGTCAGTGAGTTAGCATTGTGTCGAAAACAAGCGCTAACAACAGGAGTTCGTTTAAATAGGACTGGGAGTTGGAGTTTGCTTAGATAGGAAAAATTGCAAAATTTTTAATTATGTCTTGCACCAATGCAACTGTGACAGTATATATTGGTTAGTGAACACAACGGTGCGAATGAGATTAATATGTGCTTATTGATTATTGCAATCCTGTGCCCCTTTTTAAAATGTTACGATCGCAATAACATTCCGCCGTTAGTTTAATTTCAACTCTGAAGCCATTTTAATCCCATATCAAAACCGTAAGCCGTTTTATTTTGTTCTTCATTGCTTAAAAAGAAGGGAACCGTAGATATTTATAAAATACAAATTTTAAGAAAAATTTTGAGTTGACGAGTCATTTTTACCCTGGGAATCCCGGAAACTTAACTTGTTTAATACACACCATGAAAATACAATTGCTATTTTCGGATTCAGCAGCCCTCAAACGCTAGCCGATCGTTCTCTCCCAGCAGGCACATACGATATTTGATCATAATTTGAACATTTTAGTTTGGTTTAAACTTTGAATCATTGCTGGAAAACAGACTACAGAAATGCTTAGCATTACTGTTGTAGCTCTCGCTGAAGAGATTCTCAATTATGATGTGTTGTCTCTAGAAAGAGACATTGAAACTTGGAGCATCGCAAATAGCAAAAAATCAAAACGTCTTCTATTCTTGTCGCCTTTTTAAGAATTTAGTCAAATCATAAGAGCTCCCTAAGCACTAGGCTGGATATAGAACTATATATATTACGGATTGTTTGGAATAAATAAAAAATTTGCAGGAATCCATCCATGTGGCGAAGACTTATGCTACAAAATACATACTGTGAACAGACTAAATACATTGTTACAACCAACCTAAATTTTGCATGTTGCAGAAGTTTTAGCAATAAAAATTTTAAACGTTGCGCTTTAGCGTATTATTTCGTTTGTTGATGCTATTTAACTAGCTGAACTACTTAGTGTTATTAATTAACAAAGCGGTTTATCTTCACGTGTTTCCTAGTTTGGATTTCTTTGTTTCTCCGTTGAGGTTGATGAAGTGCTCGTTTGCATCTTATTGACATTTGCAAGTTATTTGCTCGCGCACCGAGAATACATGATGCTACTGCGGTTGGTCTGCATTCAGTGACTGTCCATGTTCCAAGTATGAGCTCCATTTAAAGCAATACATTAAGAGTAACGCTACAGCCGTTTTTAACATGGACCATAAACAGCAGGACCCTTTATTGATTTTCCTCCAGGGACCAGAAAGACGAAAACTTTTGGAATTTATAAATCATATGTCTTAAGAAAAATCTATATAATTTCAAACGTCATTTGTTTCACAGCGTAGACCAGTACGGTTTGCCGAAGTGTATGCGCACTATCCATCCATGCATCGAGCGTTCGTCTCCGAGGGGGCATACTCGCTTCACCAGGTTACTGTGCCATGCACGTTCGTGCGTGCCGTGCCATATTTGTCGCCGAGAGCACTCGGCCGCAGCTAATGCAGTTCTTCCATTTCTGGGTGTAGACTCGGCCTGGGGACGGCCCGGCTGGTGGAACGCGCCCCGGTGTCCACCTTGTTTCTCGGTCTCTGTGCAGGCTCTGCGGTGGCGCGCAATGTTGGACTTCGATACCCACTTGCCACAACCTTCGCAGCGTCACGCTAATATGCGCACTACGCCGTTATATTTGTTACATCGTCTTCAGCAGCTCAGAAACCTATAGGACTATTTGCCCTCTGCTTTTTAGTTAAATATATAAATAGAAATTAGAATTTAGGTTCCAAACTTTATTATTTTTAGCTCCTACATCATAATTTTTATACGTTTAAGACTCGAAATCAGACATACAAGGGCAAGATGCGACCCTTACAGGGGAGGCTGTAACTAGGGATCAAGCCCATGACTTTTGCAAAAATCGAAAATTTTAGCAAAATTGGACAAAACTGATAAAAGTGTAAAGCGAAACATGTGGTGATCAAGTGCGAAAATTTTGGGGGAGTCTCTGTAATCTAGTTAGTGCCAGTAGTTCTTATGTTTCAGGTACTTAATGATCGACAGCAGTCTGGCTATGTGCCGTCAAATTTTGTACGCCGGGAGAAACGCGAAAAGCTAATTGATACTCTACGACGTAAGATGGCGCCTCATGCGAAACGTGATATGGCAGCTGGAAGCAATGGATTAGCACCGTCCGACAAAAGCAACCGTCCACCTATTCCCACTTTCGGTACGGTTAATCTGGACATAAGAATTTAATTCTTTAACAAATAGATTTTCGGATGTTTCTACAATGCAAGGTTAAATCGATGGTTGAATGCATAGAAACGTCGAAATTAAATTGTCACTAATAGAAACTTTATTCTTTATTCTTCTATTTCTTTTTTATTTCTTTAAAGAATATTCCTTTCTTACTTAGTGCGTAATAAATGCAGTTATAGAGCTTTTAGTAGTAACCGGAACCTGAGCTGCAAATTTTAAACAGAACCGTAGTCAAGACTTACAAACCTAGGTATGGAACATAAACCATCAATTTAACATGTAGTGGCTTTGGAATGTGCTGATGATCATTACGTTGTGCTAAATTGATTTCTTTTGAGGACTCAGAATAGTAAAAAAATTCCGAAGAGTGTTTATTGATAGACATAGAGCATTTCGGATTTTCGTTGTTCGGAAGCACAACAAAACGGCTTCCACTATCTATCCTTCGCAAACTGCGTCATACTGAATACACACTCCACGTATTGTGCGTACAGCAGCCAGTTTCCCCGTTTCCTTTCCTCGCAAATTAGACCTACGATTGTCATGTTATAAAAAGCCAATAAATGGCTGCTGCGAGATCTCTGTGCTTGAAGCATAAAATAAATGTCAAACAATTTATTGTTTTATTAATATACCAAATTAATAGATTTTAGATTTAATTTTAGAAATAATGTCAAATTATGTGTAGCCTAGACCGTTTTTTCCGGGAAAGTAAAAGGTGCAAAAACTGTTGAACCAGTGAGAGCCAAAATGTTCGCCAAGTACCGGGTGAATAAAAAATGCCAGGGACCCAATTGAATTTGCTGTATCAATATAACACGGAATTGTAAAATTGTAAACGAAAAATGGGTTTTTAGTCGTACAGTATATTGTACTGAAATTTTTTTGTAAGATCCGTTGCGCGGAAATAAAATGGATACCCTATCTAGTCAAGCGCATTGAAATGAAGTGTTATATACATTACCTTCGTATTCTTGTTAATACAATAAATGATATATATGTTAAAGAGGCGAAAAGATTTGTTCTTGCGAAGATTTACAGCTATTTATTTGCTTTAGTTATATAAATGAAACGTAACAAATTCTAGAAAAAGATATTTATAATACCTGCTTTGATTTAACGTAGTACACAACAGAATCTGCGTAGATTGGTTCGGAATCTTGATTTGATTCTATTTTCCGTTTTGGTACTATCTACCTGCACACATCTACAGTAGTTCATACATAAATAATTAACTAGTAAACGTAATACATTACAAAAAGTGAGTCAAATAGTCAAAGTACATTATATCTTATTTAAGTATACATGTATTTCAACTAAATATTTAAATCAATTTATACTAACTATCACGTTTTAGACATTTGATGTCACATCCACCTTTCAAAAAGCTAGTTAGTTAAAAATTGCCAAATCAATTTATTAGTAATATTACCTAAGTATTTAAGTAATTTACAAACACGATAAAATCTTAGAGGTTTAAAAATCACATATTCATGATCAGCGATATCGAAAACCCCAGTGTCAAAAATCAGCAATTTTAAGGCGATTTTGAAATTTGCATAAAATTAACTAATAAGCTAATTGATTGCCTAACTAATTAGCATACACGGCCAAGTTTTAAAGCATCAGAAATATCATATTCCTGATCAGCGTCATAGAAAACCCCAGTGTGCAATTTTTTTTCATTTTGGAGCACTTTGAAAATTTTCAAAAAATTGGCTAATTAACTAATTAGCATATTTCTACCATCCCCGAATAGTAATAAGCATAAGATTCATATTCAGCACACCGAGATGTAATATACGAACCGAAATAATTGCTTTACAATAATTATTCATTGAAAAATAAGCAATTTTTGTTTGAAAATGATAAAAATAGGCTGAGAGAAGCTTAACTAATTCGTTAATTACCAATTATATATATGTACTAAAGCAAATTTTGACAATATATATGTGTCTTGTACGTGTCCGATATTCAACAAAAACATTTTTTAAATCGGTCCAGCTTATGAGTTCAACGTACGGATGGACAGACGGTGCCGAATTTCCCCTGTGCTGAAAACAAAAACGCCTCGCTTCACGCCGCTTTGCTACTTCTGTTTGTAGCTATAAACAAGTTTTCGTGTAATTTAAACGAATTATTACTTTTGGCAAAGATTTTTGAAAAAATATTGTTCATTGTTATCTGGGCCGTTTTACTGGACAAGCAAAAAAATTGAAAGGGACATTCAATCAGTGGGAGCGCAAATATCTGCCAGGTCCGGAATACACATTTTTACTAGTGGGAACCGACGTATTTCAAAAACCAGCCACTCATTTTTGGAGAAACCAGGGCGCCATGTGTTTTCCGTAAGAATTCGATACTTTCTCCTATTCTGAAACAAGGGCTTCTTGAGATCTACTTTTTAGTTGTTATTTGAGACAACTTGTTGTAATACTCCACGCATTTATCAATAAAAATAATTGGGGCTGCCAAAATTTAAAGAACACACTGCCCTGCTGACGATCCTTAATTTCAGTAATATTGACAAGATTTGCAAACTCACAAAGCTGGTGCTTGCGCCCATCTGTGATGAAATGCTCACAGAGATAATTGCCTATGTTGTTGTTTTCTGTTCAAGCTGGAACTTTCTGATGTTGTGTCTTGTAGACCAAGATAAATGAATGTGATGGTTAGGCACTCCTGAAGCAAAAGGCTATACCTGAAAATAAGGTGGCACCAATCCCTGTTTTTCCCTGCTTCAAGAGGGCCGATGTTTATGAGCTAGTAATTGTCATTCATTTTGCGTTTTTGCCTCTGCATTTTTAGAAAAGACAATTGCGTATTTTTTATTGTACTGCACTTTATAGAATAGTAAATAACAGCGGTTTTAGCTACTGATATAGGTACGTCAAGTAGTGCCATTCCTGCCAGAAATTCGTCCAGTGGCACCCAAGAAAACAACGTGTTATCTGCGTCTGGTGCAACATCAGCATTTGGCAGTGATCGTAATTCTGAACAACAGGAAACAACAATTGCGTTTGTAAAATATGCTTATGAAGCCGATCGTGACGACGAAATGTCACTCGTGAAAGGACAGCAGGTGACAGTTTACGAAAAATCGGATGACGGCTGGTGGAGAGGTAATTATGTTTTTAGAGCTTTTTTGAAGATAAATTTTAGTGTGGTCAATAACTGTAAACGAGCTTTGTTTTATCTGTAGCATCCAATTTGCGATGAAAGAACAATTTTGAGCATTACAAAAGTCAATGTTTTGGGTTTGATTTCTACTAGGGAAACTTGAGTATTGATGCCATTCTAATGTTTTCAGTCACACAATTATCGCTATATATCATAAATTCTAACGGGGAATTATAGCCTTATTTTTTCCGTTCGTTCGAGAAAGCGTTATACCAGGCCTTGTCGTCCCTGATTCGTTTGCACATATCACAAGTAATTTTGAATATTGGTAACAAGTTTGCGCTTGTAGTTAAATTCGTTTGTCGTAATAAACGTATGTCTTGGCAGTGTATCGGAAACTGTTTCGTTAATGTATATGTACTTTTCAGAGCGTAGTGTAACGTAGTGGAGATTGAGTGTTACATGGGTGAAGGCTTTTAAATTCCGTCTCTGTGTGTGTGGTGGGTCCATAACTCGGGAACAACTTAACCGATTTTCATGATCTTGGGTTCATTCGAACCAGCATATCAATTTACCGAGCGTTTTTTGACTTGAGGTCTGGTTCCGGGGTCAGAGGTCAAAATGAGGGTTTTACCCCATTTTAGTACCCTTCACGGAAGCAAGTTTATTAATATTTTAACTTTAGAATTTTTTCTCTGATTAGTTTTATTTCATAGTAAAAATTCATAAATGCTGACGCCACTTTTTTGCTTTTCGATTAAGACTCTGGCTCTGGAGTTAAGGGGTTTGAGGTATGGCACCCTCATAGTTCCTCGACCGAAGACTCGAAAATTTGTTCTGACGTCCTGGGCAGCTGAAAAGTTTCACTTTGGGGTTTTCGAGTATGGGCAGCTCATTGCCGGTATAAGTTCTGCTCTGCGACCCATGGTTCCGTGGGTACGGGGGTATGTCCCCAATGGTTCAGGGTCTGAGGTCAAACTGAGGTGTTTTGTCTCATTTGAGTACCCTTCACGGAAGCAATATTGTATTTATCTTAAGTTTCGAATTTTGTTCTGTGGTTGGTTTTATTTCATAGTAAAATGATAAATGCCGGCGCCACTTTTTTGCTTTTCGACTAAGACTCCTGTTCAGGAGTTGTGGGGTTGAGGTATGTCACCCTCGTGGTTCCTCGACCCAAAATACAAAAATTTGTTCTGACGTCCTGGGCAGCTGAAAAGTATCACTTGGGGGTTTTCGGGCATGGAATACTCATTATCGATGTTCGGTTTGCACTGAAACACATGGTTCCATTTGTACTGGGTTTGTGCTCATGGTTCCTCGACCCAAAATTGCTACTTTTATTATGACGTTGTGGGACGCTGATAGCTTGAACTTGGGATTTTCGGGCATTGGAGATTTATTGCCGGTGTTAGTTTTGTTCGAACTTGTGTGGTATCGCGTAATATTCGCCTATAACATATCGACGTATCCTATCGAGAGCTGATTGGCTGTGCACGCAAAAGGCGTAGTTACAGTAGGCTCGTTTACCGTGCTTGTAACAATAGTTCATCCGTTTTGTTTTTACTATAATAACTTTTAATGACACAGTTTTCGTTCAACGTGGTCCTGCGAGGATATTTAGATTTTCACCTTATAACTGAATTGTCTGACGGAGTTTGAAAACTAGGATTGTAAAATTCTTAGTAGAATATGATTTAGAAATACTTCCTTTAAAGTTCTGCAATTGCACAAATCTGATGTACTACACACATAACAATGTCGAAGTTGATGATAAAAGCTTCGCATACGGGTCATTTCACGAAACCATGTACTTTTGAAACACCACTTTTTGAAGCCAAAATGAAACGTTTTCGAATGTACAGTGTCTAGACCCCTTCCGATGTAAAAAACCCTGAATTTTTCGAATATCGAGGTCTCTATGCAAAACGAGCTACCTGAAACCTGCTACAGGGGTTGGAAAGGGCCCCCCTGGGGGTCAAATTTTAATCCGAAATAAGTCATAATTCTGTAGGTTGGCGGAGTGACACGCGAACCATGGTCTGTTTTTATGCAAGCCCATCCAAAATGGTCCTCGTCAAAGCATTTGGAGCACTTGCGACCTAAAATTGATGCTGCTAGGGCATTCTTGGGGTTAAAAATCGACCAATTTAGAACAAGCCTGTCGCAGAAGTTTTTCTAGCGCAACGGAGACAGCACCTACAGATACCATTTTATGCTCACAAACCAACCATGAGCGGGGGACGTCTGAGAAAAAATTTTAGGCAGATCCTTAGGCCTTGTAAAAATGGCACCCCGATATGTTGAGTCGGGGGGGCTACATCTCAGGTCGCGGGGGGGGGGGCTACAGCTTCCTACAACATGCAACGCGCCAAACTTTAGCTACTTCTATACATTCTAGATGTAAGCTGGTGTAAAACAAATACAATTGATCTATGACCAGCTTACATTTAAGTGATGATACCAAGGACAATGCGTGTAATAGATGTGCGGGCAGGCAGAAGGGTTCCCTAGCTGCCCAGCTAACAGCACGGCCCCATATCATAGTGCAATCATGATGAACTTATATACTAATATGATTCTTGCGACCTTCCATTACTTTTATTATACATGCGGTCGGGGGGGGGCTACATTTTCATTAAAAATTTTTAATAGATGGGTCGATTCTAGTGGGGCTTTACTATGTTTATATCCGGCCTATTGTAAGACTGTATGCTAAATTTGGCTTTTTTAAATTTAAGTTTGGTCAGGTCGGGGGGGGGGGCTACATTTTGCATACCCCATTTTTGGCGTTTTTTGACCTTCGGCCTGATAATGAAATAACACATGGACAGACGCTAATGTTCTTTTTTTCAATAACACCTGTACTGATTGCGATTACCGTTATATAGCATTTTTGGCGCTAGTGCACTTTTACGTTATTTACCAGCATCTGAAAGCTGCCAGATTTGACCTTGGTCGGGGGGGGCTACATGTCACGAAAAAAATTTTCGGAAGCTTGACGTCAGCTTCAGTGTCGATGCTTACTCCCAAGTTTTTCCGGAAAAATTAGCAAATACCAATGGATCACAGTAAAATGAAAAACACACATATGTATCTCGTGCTAGCGATACGGCGAACGTTTATATTAAGACCAGGGAATAACCGGAACCGGAACCGTCCATTTATACCGGATCCGGAACCGGAACCTGGTCTTCGAAATTTATATATAGTAAAACAGATGATGGAAGAAATGAAGGTATAGTGGATTTAAAATGCATTAAAAATATCTTTTACATTAATCTAAAGGTTTTGCGATGGTATTATTGCCTTTCTGAAACTTTAAAGACACTGATGAAGCTAATAATGTTTATCGATCAAATATGTCGATTTTTGGTCACCCAGAGCAAAAATGCCTTCCACTATACCCCATTGCATATACTGCGTCAAATCGAATATGCTTACAAAGCTTGGAGCGTAGAATACAACCTTTCGCTATGTCTCCAGTCGCCTCCCTTTACTACACATACGTTTGTTGTAAGTTCTTCTGTAGGAAACTTAAAATTATTGGTTTATATGATTCTAAGAGAAAATAATAGATAGAAGGTAATTTTCTGATCAGTGGTCAGAGACAATGTTTAGGCTAGCGTTGGACAAACAGTGCCCGTCAGTTAGATCATAATGATGATAACTTTCTAATCAGAATGCTATAAATAAGACACACTGTGATGCTGCTCGCACAGTTTCAATAAATACAGTTCATTGCCAAGAAAGCAGCTTCTAGCTGCGTTGCAGATAACGTTAGTTTACTTCAATTTAGACTGATTTACCAAGTTTACAAGCGCGCCAAGCATACCCTAAGTTCTTCTGCGTAAGCCATACTCTGTTACCGATTTTGACCGGTTTAATTCAAACGTATCCCACAGACTTCTGGATGTGTAAAATAGCTGCTACACGCAGCGACCTGGCTTTGATTTAACAAACTCCTATAGGTTATTATGAAAAATTCCTGCTCAAATTATGTGCCCTACTTACGTTTTACATGGCAAATTGGTTAGTTAATCTTTTCTTTTGCTTGGTTGTATTGGAGCTTGATCATTGTATAATATATATTACATATGTTTGGATTACAAGATAAAGCCAAAAACGTGGAAAATTTCAAACAAAATTTTAAACCGGAATTCCGGTTCCGGTATGGTTTTTGCCCTTTGCCGGAACCGGAACACGATTTTCGCCGGAACCGGAATTCCGGTTACTCCCTGATTAGGACATGTGTTTTTGGCTTCATTTGGCCTACCCGGGTTGAGGGCCTCTGGCTCCTGCTATGTTTGGGGTACAGAGGTCCACCATACCTCGTTATGATCGTCGGATATGCTATTACTACATCTCACAGCGACATTAAATTTTCTTAAAAAAAGACTGGTGGTATGTGCCAAAAAGTGCCGATGTACCCCCCCCCGACTAAAATGACATGGTTTCGTGAAATAACCCATACACAAAGTCATAATATCTTTATAAGAATTTATAATGGTGGAGTCGCAATATTTGTCATTTTAATTGAATTCTGAATGTAATGAGTGAAACGAGCGAAGCGGAGAGATATTGCTAGCCAGAATCTAGCTTCTCCATTCGCTGAAAACTTTGCCATGTGCCCTCTGGTTTACAAGGAGACACCGAATTTTGCAAAGATTCATGATGGCGGCGAATGGGTTCGAAATCTAAAATTTTTTCAAAATTTATTATTTTTCAGCAAAAAAAGATTAAAATTGTTAATAAATAGCCTCAGTAAAGCTGCAATTACTCGAGTTTATCAAATTTTTAGCTTCAGAAAAGGATTTTAATAAAAATTTTATCATGTTTTATGTCTGGGGGTGTTTTTCCCGGGAAAGCAAAAAAAATTGCAATGAGACCCAAATTTTGCCGGTGGGTATCGAAAAATTACAGGGTGGTCCCCCGCTTTGAATCCAGTTAATAATGCTGAAATTTGACATAGGCGTTTATTGTGCTTATCCCATAACTAAACTTTGGCTGGGTGGGTTGATTAGCGGGATATGTCATCTGAAATATTGAAATTTCTATTTAAGCGGTTTGGTTAAAGACGAGGCCATATTCTAAAATCTAACTCCAAAATAGAATGGCCTAATAAATAGGCCGAATGTCTCCGTTCCGGTCCGAAGGGGCAAGGAAATAACGTTATTTATTGTATCTCGACAATGCGTGGATATGTGAGTCAAGTTGGTTCATTTTGTAGAGCAAGTGCCTTTAACGCAGTATACAATGCATTGCTACGCCGGTTTCTCAAGATGTAGGAATGGATTAAAATGATTTTAAATGACATTAAAAGACCCAAAATACACGAAACGCCTATATCTGCCCAACCGTACGAGGTATATGATTCCCATTTTGTAGAGCAATGTTCTATATATCATAGGTGTCGATGAGGCGTTGTGAGATTACCTCCCCGCCTTATGGGTCGGACTCTTGCGTGGCCGAGTGGTTAGAGCGCCTGCTTCATAATCGTGAAGTCAGGAGTTTGAATCCAGTGGTCGCACTAATCTCCTTGGGCAAAGGACTCAGCCACAATTGCTTCGCAGTACCTGTGCGTTAAACAGGTACCTACTAGACTTTGGTCTAGGCGGATAAGATGATGGGTTGTGTGAAGGGCAATCATCATGGCCAGCCTACACACAATGCTTCGGCATAATAACCCGGATTGTCACCTAGTGCCAATTGCATGTTTATCTATCTTATCTACGGGTCGGACCCCTCCTCCCGATGGCTCTGCCCAGAAGCTGAAAACCTTTATTGGCAAATACAGTGTGAAAAGTAATAAAAATTGGTAAATTTTAGAAAATCTAGCCCCCCCTAAGCCGACGGATTTTCGACACATTATGATATATGCAGACCAGGGAATAACCGGAACCAAAATTTACCGGAACCGGAACCAGCAACCGGAACCGTCCATTTAAACCGGATCCGGAACCGGAACCGGAACCGGAACCTGGTCTTCGAAATTTATATATAGTAAAACAGATGATGGAAGAAATGAAGGTATAGTGGATTTAAAATGCATTAAAAATAACTTTTACATTAAACTTATTGTTTTGCGATGGTATTATTGCCTTTCTGAAACTTTAAAGAGATTGATGAAGCTAATAATGTTTATTTATTGATCAAATATGTCGATTTTTGGACACCCAGAGCAAAAATGCCTTCCACTATACACCATTGCATATACTGCGTCAAATCGAATATGCTTACAAAGCTTGGAGCATAGAATACACACTTTCGCTCTGTCTCCAGTCGCCTCCCTTTACTACACATACGTTTGTTGTATGCTCTTCTGTAGGAAACTTAAAATTATTGGTTTATATGATTCTAAGAGAAAATAATAGATAGAAGGTAATTTTCTGATCAGTGGTCAGAGACACTGTTTAGGCTAGCGTTGAACAAACAGTGCCCGTCAGTTAGATCATAATGATGATAACTTTCTAATCAGAATGCTATAAATGAGACACACTGTGATGCTGCTCGCACAGTTTCAATAAATACAGTTCATTGCCAAGAAAGCAGTTTCTAGCTGCGTTGCAGATAACGTTAGTTTACTTCAATTTATACTGATTTATCAAGTTTACGAGCGCACTGGCGGGTGCCTGACGCAATTTATGTTAGCCAAGCATACTCTTAAGTACTTCTGCGTAAGCCATACTCTGTTACCGAGTTGGACCGGTTTAATTAAAACGTATCCAACAGACTTCTGGATGTGTAAAATAGCTGCTACAAGCATTGACTTGGCTTTGATTTAACAAACTCCTGCAGGTTATTATGAAAAATTCCTGCTCAAATTATGTGCCCTACTTACGTTTTACACGGCAAATTGGTTAGTTAATCTTTTCTTTTGCTTGGTTGTATTTTAGCTTGATCATTGTATAATATATATTACATATGTTTGGATTGCAGGATAAAGCAAAAAACGTGGAAAATTTCAAACAAAATTTTTAAACCGGAATTCCGGTTCCGGTATGGTTTTTGCCCTTTGCCGGAACCGGAACCGGAACACGATTTTCGCCGGAACCGGAATTCCGGTTACTCCCTGATGCAGACTGCTGTGTATATGCTATTTTCATTATTTACGCTGTAGGGTGGGGTCAAAACGCGTTTTTGAATTTGCCCGGAATACGCCAAAACTGCAATATCTCCGCTACCCTGCGAGTTATTATGGTCTAATTTTGTCGAACAGTATCGTGTGCTGTCATTATTTACGTCGGGTGGTTGGGCCAAAACTGGTTTTTGACTGGACCTATGACAAAAAGAATACACGAAAATGGCAATATCTCCGCAACCACCGGAGCCATATTTGGGCGTATTGTTATCATTTGTGGAGTAATTATTCCTGTATATATCTGCGTATGCTGTGCTGTCATTGTTATTGTTTACATTGCGGGGTTGGCTCAAAACTGGCTTTATATAGGTCTATGGGACTCATAATCCACCAAAACTGCAATATCTACGTAATCGCACGAGCTACATAATAATCTGTTTGTATTGTAGAGCAATTTACCCTCTATGTACTATCACTTTGCGTGTTTCTAAATGCGCAATAAGCAGGTACATCTCTTTAACTGTTCAAGCTAAATCGTTGATATTGGGCTCATTGTGTCAGTACATCAGTATATGTATGTAGCTATGTACGCCTCTCTAAATTACATATTCAATACTCAGAATTCACCATCTAGGCGATAAGACAAGCTACCTTGTATATTTTATTACTATATTTTTGTAGCTTTTGTTCGCGATAAAATTTCTTCGATCATAGTTGTCACGCATTTAACATATTAATGATCTTGAGGCACTTTTTTCACTTCAGATCCTTTGACCTATTGAGCTTGTTCCGTGCATTCTTTCTATTAATATAATGATGATTTTGTTGACTTACTGTGGTCTGTCCATTCGCAGAAAAATTTTCCAGGGGAATTAACCGGGGCCCCATCTGGTTCCGAATGGGACGGTGCCCGATTTTGTCAGGGGGCATTTTGCCTAGAGAAAAATGGCTATATATAAATCGTGTCAGAAATACTGTTAAAACGCTTTAGGTGGAGAGAAAATCGATTTTGAAGCAAATTTTCACAAAATATGCGAAATTTCTGGGTACATGAAGAAATTTTATTACAAATTTTCATCACATTTTCTGTACTTTGGACCGATTGGAGTCAAAAAAATTTGCCAAGGCGCGATGAACCGAAGGGAGCCCAAAATTTTGGCAGGGGGCACTCGGTTTTTGCCAGGCGGGCAATTGAAAATGCCAGGACGGCCCCCTTCCAACCCCCCACCCCATTTGGAGAGCCCAGTTATGGCTACTCTGTAACGTTAACATAGTTGTGTGGTTCTATTGTAATTAGGGAACGACCGAATACCAAATATTCGGCCCCTACTATTCGGCCGAATACCGAATAGTTGTTCGCAACACCAATCAATGATGAGAAATCAATAACTCTATAAATCCACCACTGTATGTACGTGCACCATGCAACAGGTCGTTTTGTGTTGTATTGCTGAGTCAGCGATAGTTTTTGTTCGATGAATTTTTTTGCTTTGTGCTCTCGTTTGTTAGGTTGAAGTTACAATTTTGTTTTTTTATTGATTTTTTTATAACTTCATCATCTGGACAACGGCGATAATTGGTGCGTGAAGTCATATCGTTAAAAAAAGAACGGCTCAGTGCGTGGTGTTCTGGGGCGGTAGACTTGGGGTTAGGCTGATGTAGGTATGTAGAACGGCATAGCATGATGTCTCACTTCACATCCACGATGTGTCAAAGAAAGCGAACAAATCCTGCTGCAATTAGACCCCAAAGTATTAATTTCGCAACTATTATGGCAGCGAGATAGTGCACGGCTGATGAAGAACATAACTGTGGTGATCAGAACATTCGATCCGGCTCCGAACTGAATTGATGAGTCTCAAACACATCTTATCTTGCCAAAGTTGCAACACGTTGGACGTATATTTAGCGGTTTGCAGTATCATTATCAGGACTCCGGCCGTAAAATTAGGATATCTGGTGGGCAGATTTTGACTCTATTTTTCAACTAACAGCGGCCAGTCAACTATTCGGTATTCGGCCGAATACCGAATATTCGGTCGTTCCCGAATTGTAATGGCGAAATTTTAACTTAATTTGCACAAAACAAAGTATTTTTGGAATGAAATTTGTTGTAGTTTTATTTTTAATGTGAACCATTCCAGTGTATTTTTGTTTAATCACTGAATCCAAGATCAAAGACAGTACAATACTATAAATGGTTTTAACAAGACATTTCGCAGTAATATATTCAACAGAGATATTTCAATATTCAATTGCACTATGGTTCGGCAGTAATCTCGTGCCGTTCAATTTATTGGATTTGATGAATTGAAACAATTGTGTGCCTGTTCTTGTTGCATTACTCTGCTAACGTCGGTACAATTTTTTAGGAACCAGTGGTAGTTCTAGCGGTTGGTTTCCTTCGAATTACGTTATTGAGCAAGCTAGTCGGAATTTAGGCATATATCAAGGAGGATCTGCTTCCAACGCATCCTCTAGCGTGTCAAAGGTGGCTGATAACACTGTTGGTACCGAATCTCAAACACGACTGAAACCGAATAGTGTTGTTGGAAAAGCCTCAAACAAAAATAAATGTTTTGATGACATTGACGATGTTGCCGAAGACGTAGAGATCTTGCCCGATTTTGTAGTCGCTCTCTACTCATTTACTGCACAAGACGACGAAGAGCTGTCGTTTACGAAAGGAGAGCGCTTAGAAGTCATCGAGCATCCGGAGTTCGATCCAGACTGGCTTCGAGCGCGGAATTCGGCTGGTCAAATTGGACTTATTCCGATTAACTATATTAGGGAAGATGAAAACACAGAGCATGTGGAAAATGAGATTTCATCCAGTGGTATTAATGTATTGGTAACTCAGACTAGTCAACCAAGTTTGCAGCAACCTTCGAAACAGATAAATAACAACAGCCATAATATTGCGATAAATCGACAGCATATTTCACCAAAGACAGCATCGATAACATCTGATGCACTGAATATGAAATCTGCTCAAGTATCGAAGTCAATTCTTACTAGCGCTAATTTAAATAATTGCAGCGGCATTGCTGATCAGAGTACTAACAACAATGTTTCCAAATCTGCCTTCAGTCAATCAAGAAATACAACAGCAAATGAAGTGCATCATTTTCCGCCGCATAACAAGAATATAAACGAGGACACACAACAACACAACAGCAGCTCTGCGGTAACATGTGCCTCCCCGCACACAATTCGTGCCCGTCTAGTTGCACATTCACAAAGCCCTCTTGTTGGCCAGTCGTGGTACTTCGGAATGTTGACCCGAGACGAATCGGATACTCTACTTAATAACTATGGTACGGCCTCGGGTGACTTCCTTGTTCGTGACTCGGAGTCGAATCCGGGAGACTATTCTATTTCGTTGCGGGCACCTGGGCGCAATAAACACTTCTGGGTACGCGTCGAAGGCGCCGGTCTTGGTATTGGCACCAGACACTTTCCGTCATGGTCAGCTCTAATCGAGCATTATATGAAGCATCCAATTTATACTAACGACAAGGGAGAAAAACTATATCTTGTGCAGCCGTTGCCCAGCTAAAATGTTTGAACATTGACGCTGTTATCAAGTGATATTGTACGTTGGGATAGTTTCACACTGCTTAACAAAACTGTCGACATTATCTATGAATTTTGCAAGCGCTTTAGGGTTCTGCACAGTACGACGAAGCCTGCTATGTATAATTGTTATTTTACTTTCTATAACTTTTAGTGTTCATGTCATTTGCTGCAACTGTACCGTCCAAAAAATGTTAATTTGTCATTCCGTTTCGTAATATTCCTGACGTAGCAAATAAAGTCGGCACAATTTATTGCATAAATACAATGACTGCGCACGTTATCCAGCAATCAATCCAACCTCGGCGTTGATATATCTCCCATCAGCGGGCTAAAATAAGACTTTAATTTAAGAGCTTATGTTTCTAGGTTCGAAAAATGCTTGATTATGTGCGATCCAGGTTTGTGATTAG
The DNA here is from genome assembly GCA_030248225.1 of Trileptium ribeirensis. Lineage (NCBI taxonomy): Eukaryota > Metazoa > Nematoda > Enoplea > Enoplida > Thoracostomopsidae > Trileptium > Trileptium ribeirensis. The sequence continues at coordinate 39,730 of JASANE010010020.1, forward strand.
GTATACAGTGAACGCCAAGAATGTCTGTCGCCTTTCGAGCGAGCTAGCATTGGTCTGATATCAAGGGATCAACGAGTGAGCGACGTTCATTTCTGGAAGGTACTGCATAATATACATACAGAAGCCACTAGAAATAACAGTTCTCACTCTTTGCACAGGTTCTGCCGAAAAGCTACAGTGATTTCTGTCGCATATATACTGTACATAAAGCTTGTGACTAACTGTGGTGAAGAAATTGTAATGGCTAAATACTAAATCATACTTTATCGTTGACTAGTGATTAGCGTTGTATTCTGTTCATGTTTTATGAAGTAGGTTAAAAAATGTCGTTATATCTTTGGACTCTAAGTCCAAATCAATTTCAAAAACTGAGAGTTGAACCGCAATTTCTGAACCAAAACTATATTTCACAGACCGCACTGATATTATTAGAATCTTTCGAGCGATGATCGTATCCAGATTTGGTTCTAATTCTATTTTATACAACATAATAATACAAATGCATCATTTGTGTTGCCAATAATTTCATCACATCAAAAAATTTATCACAATGTTTGCCGCATATTTTATGTATCGACGTTTTTACCGATTTTAGTGAAATTTGTAACGTCCATGAGATATCATTTCGTATAGTATAGCCGCAAACGGATGTCTATCAGTAATCTTCATGGAAGGGTATGACATAATTAAAACCAAACCGTTTATTAAATTTTTAAAGCGAAATTAACTATAAGTGTATCAGCAAGTTGTAGGCGGCCATCACAATTAGTTGTATTAAAATTTTCGCCCAAAATGCTCCTTGTCGCTATTCTTGTAATTCGTTCGCGAATAACAATTGAACAACTGCTATTAATTTTTCGCGAGCAATTTGCTTTTATTTCTGCCTGCAACTATAGCTTAAGTTTCTCGGGACATAATTTGCGCCGAAACAAAACGATAAAATACAACGTTTCATAATTATTCAATTTCTCTTAATACTGCAGACATCTTTTTTGTGACTTGATCACGATTGCTGACATTATTTGCCTTCATGTTGTTTGCCATCAGATGAGGATTTTGGTATGCTAAATCCACACTATTTAGAACGTTTTGTCAACCCAAAAATACGTTACACTGATGAAATAGGCGTATTGTTAGTGCACAGCGGAAAGCGATTTATACTGTATATTTCTGTAAGTTCAGTGGTCGTGTGTCGCACTGGTTTAAGATCACTTTCGTCCGGTTTCCAACTACTAGTATTGTTGGTGAAAACAACGTGCGTGTCGATTACGAAGTTGTATGATCTATATGAGTTGCGTGTTGCACCCGGATGCAATTGCAATAAACAATGATATATCCTTGCTGCTGTGAGTTTCGGCGTTACTTTTATAACAATGGATATATGAAGCAAATATCTATACGATTACACAATTATAACGTGGACATTATGTTATCAAGCCTATTAAAACGGTGTAATAATTTCCATAACGAAAGTAATCAAAGTAGGCTATATTTTTTATTGTTGTCAATGTCCTTTATGTCTATACGTATGCATATTTTAGTACTTAATTGAAAGTATCAGCTACATATGTGTAGCTTGAGTTTCACCTGCTTCTGAATGTATATTTAAATCGACTCTGGGTTGCCGATTAGCAAACCGTTGTATTGTGTTAATCAGTTTGGACCTTATTGTTATTGTTGTTTCTGTTATATTTAGTGTTGGTACTTATTAGCCTGATAAAAGTAATTATTGTTGAAGCGAGTGAGCAGAGGTTCCACGGAGAGTGATTGGTGCAAAATTTTGTAAATTCCTTCTATTTAAGTGTCATTGTAACTCATAACCCATTTTTTGTGGGGGGGGCTGGTTTTTTTACGATTGCGTAATAATTTCAAACGGAGCGAGCGGAGTTCTTACTGTCGGCGCTGGGGTGGCGTCATGTCGATCGAAAAACGGAGAGATCATTGAGATCAATAACTTTGTTGAACATTATTCTTTCTAAGGGTCCGACTAGTTCGTCTACCGTTTGCTTGAAATATCTATTTTTCACGTTTCGGCATGTTACTGCGGATTTATACCTTCAAACGTGTGTCTGCTAGGTTATCAAGCAAGCTGAATACTGTGATTTTATATCCAGAGTCCAACTGGATTGTATTATACGTTCAGGAGTTTCGAAGGGTTTTAGCGTCGACGAACTCTAAATATAGTTCACTTTTTATTTGTTTGGTTGAGCACTTAAACCGTCTGTTTAGGTTTACTGCTGTCTGGCGTTTAGAAGGGCGTATATAGGCTCTTCGGTACGTTGAATGCAGTGCGGTGGACATCTAAAATCCATGACTGTACAATGCCTTTTCAGTGCTTTTTATTGGGTCTAAGGTCGAACCAGATTTATTGGGAGAACTTCTGTGTCTTCACTTATTTTCTGCGCTTTCAAGATAAGCTTTTATAAGATTTGTAACACGCAGAATAGGCGGTGGCATTGACTCTTGTCATATCAGCATTGTAATTCTTCAGGGGTTGCAGAGGTTTTGGTTGGTATATGCGTCAAACACAAAGCTTGATACATGTTACTATACATAATAATAACGATAGATGAAGTCATGCTCACTCCGTTTCATCCCTACTTGCGAGATACTAGGGTATTATGTTTAATATTGGATAAGTATGCGGCTTTGAAGTATTGTGTGCTAAATAAATACAATCGTTTTTGGTAATTATTGAATTAATGTTTAAATAAAGGGATATTAACGATATCCATGGTTAATTTCTATCTTTTTACTACGTCGAGCTAATGCAATATGCGTCCGTCATGTCATCGATAAAGAATTTCGGGTTCGGGCTAGCTGCTATTATTACAGTACTTCGACAGTATTTATCATTCTTAGAGAATTGCTGCTGTTAAAATCATTGTGCGACAATGGTTTGCAACTAAGATTTTTGTTTGAATAACAACTCGCATAAATTTTTTGGTAAAACAGTTTATATACGTTGTCTGAGGTATAAAAATCATGGCCCAGGTAACCCTGAGTGGCGTTATGTTATATCGTCGGAAAAAGAAGAGTTTAGGACGTAGAATTAGCGTATTTTTTCATATGATAACCTAAACGAAGTGAAGATTATGGTTAGTTATGCAGATCCCATAATCATTGACCTTGTCTGGTTTGTGTGGACACAAAATCTATGTGTTGGGCCTGCGGAGTCAAATTGCATCTGTGCGGCAGGTATACTGGCGCCGCAACAAATAACCTGATGGCTCGTCATTGTTGTTTTTATTTGTCGCATTGGTAGTTATGTTTTCCCAACTGCTATTGAACATTTAGTGCAGTTAGTAGATTCGCAAAAATACAATATCGCATCGAACCAACAGGTTTGTATAACTCTGGGGATAACCCATAATTGTATTTTGAAGCAAACATATAGTACTTTAGTTGTGCATTTTACTAGTTTTGCCTATGTCCAAGCGAAAGGTGTGACGCCGATGGTGCAAAAGCGAAATTACTATCGTGTGGTTGTTAATATATGGTGAATATATATATAACATAGCTCGGTATTAGTGTTGTGCTATTAAGGTTTTATTTTTCTCTTTTTGTTTGAGTCATTTAGTAGCAACTAATGTCCAGCTTTTGCTGAAATAGGAAATTCCCAGACCCAGCCGTTTTTTCATAACTAAAATTCAAACTAAAAAAGGAGTGATATTGAAAATAACGTCCTTAAATTCAATGTAAAATCGTTATCATTGTCGTTGATAACAATAAGCCACTGAGGCATGAGAGTTTGGCAATACTACATAAATTAATTCGCAGCATCGTCACAGCCTCATAGCTAATAATCTACCCAAGAAATCTTGTGTTGAAGTTGGGGCCCGGGATAAAAAAATTGTGGGTGCTATCCAGACTTCCTGGGGATGTTGATCACTGGCCACATTATTGGTTTAGATAAAAAGTTCATGAGTATGGCCGCGTCTCGTCTCTTGAATTTTTCTCACAATTCTTGGTATTATGACGATTAACTAAATGTGTTTTAGTCAGTGGAATATAACTCGCTGTCTGTGGCCAGCTTCACAGTTTGAAAATCGCAGGTGGTATTCGTTTCTGCTTATAATAAGTGGTTATAGCTTTTGTGTTTTTGTGTTCGCTGAGCTTTTTGTATTTTATATCTATACGTACATCCGTAACTTATGATGTTCTGTCTGTGTGTTATTGCATTAGCGACATGAGAAATTCCTAGCTCGATTTAGTAATAATAAATGGAAAAAAACGAAATTAAATTTAAACTATTAAGAATAGTATTGCTCTTGTAGTACCCTTGACAATATATTTGCTCACCGCGAGTACGATTTTACATTTGTCATGGTTTTCCTACAGTGTATAACCTTTTACTTCTTAAAGTGGTATCAAAAGATATGATAATACTATCGTTTTCACATTTCGAACGGACTGAAATTCTGTGAATAAGACATTTTTTGATACAGCTAAATGCCAGAGTTAGAATTGTCTTTTAATAAAATTATTTTATAGTGCCGGCATTGTATCTAACAGTTCTTGGGACACATTTCGAGTTTGGAGTTATGTTTTACAGATGTTTAAATTTAGATTTATTATATTTGCTGTGGGGTTATTGCTTGTTTCTGTAAACCAATGTTACATTTCCGCTCATTAAAGGTCTGCCAGTAGCGTTGACAACAGCCGTAAAAGCCGTCGCTCTGTCGTAATAATCTTCCGCTGACTGTTTAACATTTTTCGCGGACGTCGCCCGATGGTCAACGGGCGGTCGTTAATAATTTTATGTCGTTAAATACCGCCCAAGATTTTGGTCTGCAGGTATGGGCAGTCGATCGGCCGCCCGTAATCTTTACGTTCATTATCGTTACGATCGTCTGGAACCATCATGTCATCGCCGTCGCCCTGCCGATTGTTGGCTGTAGACCAACGCTTTGTGTTAGGACAAGTATTAATTAGTATCTCTCGTTAGGCGTTAAGTATTACACGTAGTAATATGCCAAGCCTGATGCATTAGCTTTACAGGTGTTTGCGTACTATTTAAAATCGCCTGTGTGGATATGGTGCTACCATTATTGCTAAATCACGCCAAAATCATCCAAAAATTGACGTTTTATTTATGGTATCGGCCAACACTGGAGCCAGCCATATTCCCTGGAAGGATACGATACAGCTACATAAAGCTCTTCAACGGCAATACCATTGTATTCAACGTGTTCAAAAAATTTATATAATAGTTTTGACGTGCTCACCTCACAGGAACGTGTCAGAAAAGCAGAAAGGTTTTGTGAGAATAGGTCGGCAGACCCTAAAACATTCGATTTCCACGTGGAATGGTTCGACAAAGCAACAACAGCTTTCCAACGGCGATAAAGTTGTACTAATCGTGCTCGTACACATATATAAGGACCCTAAATCTATATATCGCGTGAAATCCTTGAACCGCCAATAATATGTCAGAAAGCAAAAAATGGGTTGATATATGCTTTTTGGACCCAAAACTGCCCAGGGAGTCTCTTGACAAAAAGTAATGTACAGTAATCTTGTAGCTCTTGGTAAGCTGATTTCGGAAAATGGTCTCATCTTAGGTAGGCACCCAGGCGGCCAAATTTAGAAAATGCGACCCTTGACCTGTTTGGAGCCCATTTTGACCCAGTAGACGTGTCCGGTGGGTTCAGCGTCTCGTGAAATAGCACAAATAGACTTTTTGTGATCAAATAAAAAATTCTGAAGATCATCCATCCGGCGATGAGTTGTGAGCTCCACAGATGGACATAAAAGCAATTTTTACGGTATTGACCGCTATGAAATTTATAGGCGGAAATCCGTTCTCTCTGCTTCACATATCTGCCAGAGAACTGTTGGTTGTCTAATGTGCACGCGCTGTATAAGTGATTGCTGATCTTGGTATAGTATAGGCAGAGTTCACCATTGGATCGGATATTTCCAAATAAGTTTCGGTGCTGTTCGGGTTAGTTATTTCTATGTTCGCTGCCTGGCCCGTATCTAAAGTACACGTACCTGTATATTTCATGGAATTTAAGACTGCTTGCGCATCAGAACATTATATATGTGTGTTTATGTATTTTTACGGAACGATAAGCATTTTGCAGAATTTCTGTAACTAAATTTTCAAACTTGCGGTTTCGGGACTCTATGTGATGTAACTTGGCTGACACTTGGGCGTGACACGAGCTTGATCGTTCGCAACCACATATATATTTCAACATTTGAAAACAATGAGCCTGAATGTGACGCTGAAGAAGAATATCGTTGGATCATTATACGCCAAATCACAAATATGACAGTGGTACGTCGTTGGTGCGCGAATAATATTTTGATATTGCATTGATGTGTATAATTGCATTTTCACTATTTGCGTTTTCTTGGCTCATCAATTTTGTTAGCTGTGTAATGCTTTTTGTATTCACTTAAACTATATTAAACGTGTGTATTTGAGTTGTTCGAGCTGTAACGTAGATATTTTCAGATTATTTATATACATATTAGTATTCGCATTATAACAGAAATAACAGTGAATATGTGTTCATTGCTAGTAGCGCGCTCAATTATGTTTGCGTATAACACCCTTAATATCGCTGGCTCTTTACCCATTCACAAACTGGTTTTTTTATATATGCTGCGTAGCTTTCTGCCCTGGAATTTAGTGCCGGGAAAGTGTTAGCGATCAAACTAGCCAAGAAGCAACGTGCCTACAAAAATGTCCAGTACAAGGAATTCCCGGTCATCGAGTAAAGACGCTCAGAGCAAGTACTGTTGCCGGAAAGAGAACGTGGCTTCATATGGTTGCCGCCACGGAAAGATGCGGTGATCGCGGTTACTGAGCAATGCCCTGAAAACGGTTGTTCTTAACAACCTCTAACGAAAACACTAGGCGATTTAGTTTCCCGCTTCGTGAGTTCCTTTATTAGGCAGCGGCGAAATGACTTCCTTTCCTAAGCGTCGTTTAAATTAGGAGATGGTTCTTTTCCTTTAAAATGGCGTCGACGTTATAATGTCCACGCTGTTTGGAACTTCTGCCCCCTGCAGTCGCGACTCTACTGCATAGACGGTCAGGGTGACATACTATAAACCAATTTTAATTAAGATGTACGACACACCCCTAGATACTATTTTTTGTGTTTGCAGTGTCTTACACTTAGCTACCAATTTGGCACGAATTAATGTAACGACACTATCTGTAGCTCGTGCAGTTTATTAGCCAATTATGGCGTGTAGCCTAGTTTAAATTCGTGATATTTGTATCTAGGCCATAAACGTTGAAAGCCTTATTCCGCGCACTGCCAATACAATTGCAAGAAGACACGATGTTGAAAAGCTCCTGGCTAGCTACCTTTGAAAAATTTATAAAAAAACATGATGTCTAAGAACAACCTGACACTGTGTGCTGTACATAGGTTCCAAACGCTAGGAACATGATAACGTGAGCACCACGTAATGTGCTTTATCGAAACGGCTATGCTTAGTGAGTTTAATGTTTAGCACCCGAATTGGTACTATGGCGGAGATAAAATAGCTGACCAATTTCATAATATCAAGCGATAAAACTTCGGTGGTAACCTGCGCGGTAGATAAATAAAAGTGACAAAAATGTGTCGACTTTTTGGTCGGATACTTCTGAGCTGGAAAAAATTAACTATTACGAAACCGTCCAAAGTCAAGCTATTAAGGGTGTAAGCTCTATGCGGAATATGCCGTGAACTTCGAAAGCGCCCAATATAAGTCTATAAATTGGGGGCTTCGCGTGCTTGAAAAAATTCCCTGAGCCAGCGCGTACGGGCCTACTGGCGGTGGACAAGCCTCTATCTTTTGCAGGTATTTGCGTGCTCAAAAATTTTTTCACCCACACCTCTGTGTGGGTATACATTTAGTCTAACTTTGTGAACAATGTCGGCCGAAACACTTGGACCAACGTCATTCATACTCCTAGTTAAATGGGCGAAGTCGTTTTGGAAGCGAAATTTTCAAAATGCAATTTCTTCGGCCAAGCGTTCTATGTTATGCATCATTTACCTTAAGATGTGTTCGCGAGTTCCGGCCCGTGAAATCGACGCTAGTGTGTTGGTACTAGCCGTGAGCGGCTATGGGTCGTGGTTTGATAGCCGAGACAGACTATTAAAAACGCTTGTTACGTTCAGATTCACAAAATTTTGTTACAAGGAAAATATTTGTATCCGTAGATCCAAAAAACTAATACGACTAGCACATTAAATATTAACGTCGCGGAAATATAGGTAAAATAAATGAGTAAATTTATAGTTATGTGAAATACTAGTCTTGTTGCATGAAAACAGCACTATTGTTAATGGAAGCACGTTTTACGAATATATCACAACCATTAGTATACCAATATTTCATTTTCATTTCTGTAACATGATTTTCTATTATCGTCGTACAAGTTTGGCATTTAGCACCGAACCTGGTTTTTGCGACAATTTTTCAGTCGCGCTTTGTCATTTTCTAAACCTGTTAGGGCCTGGCCATGTCCAAAAATGTTACAATGGCTAACCGCGGCTGGCTAAGCCTCGCCCAGAGTCGCGGCAGACTGACAAAATTCGGCGGCTCTAACGAACACATAAGGTAAATAATGCATTAAAGAGCCGGTGAATTATTAATATTGAGCCTTTCAAAAGCCACATATACTTATAGGGGATTATCCACGCGCGCCTAAGGTAAGCGAAAAGTTTTAGGAAAACTCGGCGGAAAATTGGCAAAAATGGTAAAATTGCCAAAAAATTGAGTCTCAAAAAATCTCGAAAACTTATCCCACACCTGGACGCAAACGCCGGGTAAAGTGGTTGCGGTATGTCTCTCCTCCCCAGAAATATGCCTGGAGGCGGCTATGTAGCTCAAATACGGCAAATTGGCAACAATATATGCATATTTAAAAATATATCTGAGGTCCCCCAAATAATCTGTCACATTTTTCAATTATGTACACATATGTGTAGAGATATCCCGCCCCCAGATTTTTTCGATAGAATGCGCCCCTCCCCAGATTCATTTCGCGTTTGCAACCTGTCATACCACGCCGTAACTATATGCCACGCTAAGATTACTGACTTAGGAAACCTTTGGATTGTTTTAGGCGAGCGGTAGGCAACAATTTTTTGCCATCAATAACCGCCAAGCTACTGAATTTACCAGTTACGTCGGTCGCCCGGCCGTGGTCTAAGCGTTTGCTGCTGCAGCAGACATGGAATTTTTTTATTATATATAATTTATAATGTATTTATAATTTTATATCATATTATTTATTTATAATTCTTAACAAAATTTATAATATATATATTTACAAATTTTAATACAGATCCAGGGGTTGTTGATACCGCAAGTCCGGAGGGGCGGTTTCAGTCTCCATGTGGGTCAGCCGTCCGACGGGGGTTCTGATGTATATAATTTATCATACAAGGTCTCGGTACATGATTCAAAGCATAGTCGATACCGCAGTGGTGGGAAGGTCGGCCTTTGGTCTCCCGGAGGGGTGGGGGAGCTGCCGGCTCGCGTGAGGGGGTATTAATATGATTTGTGTTTAATATTCAAGAAAGATTAGAAAAAGTCAAGCTTGTTTATGTAAGACTTGGTATTAAAAAATTTACATTCAATTGTTGTATTTTCTAAATAGTATTTAGTATAACTATGTAGATAGTTCATCGACGTCCGGTTCAGTATTATAATGGAGATTGAACCATTTGTCTTTAAAATTACCGTCTCTGCGGATTATTATTAAAACGTACCTAGGACTGCGTATTCTTAAAAACACCGTAAAAATTAGACTTTATATATAGCGTTCATGTTATTTATAGAAGCAAAAACGAAAATACAAATGTTGAAAAGGTCGAACAAGGGATCCTGACTAGCAGCTATTCAATAAAACCTGACTTATAGCAAGCGTCCCACGATATGACTCAGAAACGAATAGAAATTCATTTGGATCCTTTAGCTGGGGCATTCCAACAGTATATAGTAAAGAATGCAACTATAGGTATAAATTTATCATACATAACGAAGGAGGTAGGGGTTACCCAACCATGGGTCAAACCCCTCCAGCCATATTTACCCCAGCCCCTCCCCCTTCCCGGCCGATGACTGATGGCGCGGCAAAAATTTTAGCAAAAACTAGAGTAAAATTGTCAAAAAGTAATGGAAATTAGCAAAAATTTAAATTTTTCTCTAGTCGACAGAAATTGGGTAAAGTTTCACAATACTGAGAAAAAATTTAAGTTGATAAAACTTTCGACAATAATTTATCTCCACCGCCTGAAGGTTCCGTTCAACCCTAACCCCTTCTCCCACGGTTTCCTTTTTCCTACCGACCGTGCACCCGTGTAAGTCTACAGGCCTTTATCACACAGCAGAATGCAGGATTATAAAAGGAATTCGGATAATGTTCGTCTTTATTATATTTCTTCCAGTGGAACCTTTCTCAATAACACGTTTTGGGTGGGGGGTTTGGTGTTTATAGTTTCTTTGTGGCGCCCGTTCGGGATGTGTTTTTTATTTTTTAGTATATTTACAGATGTGCGTCCATACTCAATCTGAAGATTTTGCGATTTTAGCTTTTTGATTTTCATGAAAACTGCGTGATGGACATTCGCCGCCATGCTTACTCGCTAAAAATTTTCATGCGGGAAATTTCAAAAAATTTTTGGCGATATCGGGCCGGTAGTTAGTATTGCAGCGCTGCCACAAATTTGGGCCTAAAATTCCTGTCTTTTACACGTGATATACAAAGTATAGGGGTGTTGATTGGGATATTTGAAAAGGTCTTCGGAAATTTATTAGTGTATGCTTTGGTGATTATTTTGATTTGGTTCTGTCTATTGGTGAAACAACACCAATAACAGATGCACACCCGTTGTTTCTGTGGGTCCAAAATCAGATTTTTGCCAGGTTTCGAGACCATAACTTGGTTTTTTGTTCAAAATTCAAAAAATCTTAATATTAAGTTGAGGAGCCTAACTTTTCCCATAATTGTAGCATATCTTTATGTGTCTAGCTTGCAAATTCGTGAAGAAGAAGCACTTTGAAGGGTCAAAAACCATAATTTTCGATGAAATGGGTTCACAGCAGCCCAAATTTCGAAGTCAGCTCCTGCACGAAGCCCTTTCTTTTGGTTGGGTAAATTGGTGTTTTGGTGACTTTGGTTACAGATACTAAGTCGGGGAAAGTCATATATATTTTTGGATAGCCTAAATATCATTTTAGGTTTTCTCCAAAATTGGCTAATTTAACGCCTAAAATGGTCAAATTTCGCTGTCATATAGGGGACATATAGTATAAGTTTTAAGAAAGTGAAATTTCACTCAAGCGTTCGACCTTGTTACACTATCTGTTGCAGTTTGCTGTAAACATTAAACCATACACATCATATCGCTGGTATTAAGATAAAGTTAAAGAAAAATGAACATGATCAGGGGTAATCTATCCACTACTTTCAAAACCATTTTTATCTTGAAGGTAAAATTTTTTGTGCTGAAAAGTACAATTTTGCACCGCGATGACTTTATAGTACACTATCCAACACTCCATAGAACACTGTGCATCAAAAATAGAGCACTTTTGCGCTGCAACGACTAATCACACTTCCCTGGTGCATTAAACAAACAAATGAATTTTTCAAAGCAAATTTTGGTATTTCATTATTAGTGTAAGAGCATTTTTCTTTCAGCGACACACCTGTTTCGCACATACAATTAAACACAGTGAAATTAGCATTATTTTTCAGTTACTCAGGGGTTTCTTTCTCCATGCCCGTGAAGGGCATTTTTTCCGAATGGTATACAACTTAATCGAGGGATGAACTATGTTTTCATTAGCTTTTCAAGTAAACTTTAATCTTCGCTAAACCATTAGTGCTTAGCGGACTCGGCTCGTTTGAATCGAACACACCTAGGTTGGCTGATAGCCTTTGGAGCATTTCAAAGCTTACGCTTTACTACTTTCAAAACCAGCGAACAACAACACGCGTGCGTACGTATAATTATGCATGATAACCAGAATTAACATAAAAGGTCGATTTAGTTGAAACAATCGCGATTAGTGGATTTGTAAATAGTTATTCCAATGGTTGACTCTACGTTACATTAGTAAATCAAGCATGCGACCCACATCGCGACTACATATTATGCACCTATGATATAAAAGGATAACAGTTTATCATAGCATCTGCTCTTATAAACTTATTATAGAACACTAATATATATTTATTGCAGTACTACTATTATAGCAGTGCATTACATTAATGCAATGTGCTTGTGTATTTCATTTCACGCTGCAACCCATTGAACAATATCACTCAGTTATTTCAGGCAAAGGCTAATTAACCTAGGATTTATATGCATATCGACTAATGATGAGCAATTATTGGTAGTCGCGAGGTATCGCACTTAGAACGCTGCTGAAAGTGACGTTGAGTAGCCACTGAGCTATATTACAGTTATTGCTCGGATCCTTAAGGTTCCTCGTGAAGAGGACGAACAACACTCGTATAGTCGTGCTGTACACCACGGCGAATTCAGAATGCATAGTTTTTTCTAACTTTGTTGGTTATCTAACAACTGTCGTCAAAGGGTTTTTAATCTTATCCTGTCCAGTACGTGAATATGCAGCAACATTAATTATGACTTCATAAAACAATTACATAGCAAAAATGTTACACACAGCGCTAATCTTATCAGTGACGTTTTGTGTCTGTAAGGAATGTTCGCGTTAATAGTATTAGGTTAGTGAACGTACTAAAGTTGTGCATTTTTACAGATTTCTACTAAATGCTATAAATATGATCGCTGCTTGTTTGTTTATTGTCAAGTAGGAATATGCGGATACTACAATGACTATTACTTTCCTTGGCGTTTCAAACGCAGTTCGCTAGGTATATTCAGACTGTCTCAGCCTTACAGATTACTGTGTGATTGAATCTGACTTTTTCCTTCACGGTAATATTTAAATGACAAACGAATTTGGGCTATAATAATTAGTATTTGCGGTAAATTGCCTACCGAAATTATTTAATGCAGGCACGAGTTGAGTACAACTAAATTTGTCAGCCCTCTTCATTTTACATGCTGTCTGCTGCTGTTAGAATAGTTACTATTGTGCAATTTTGAGAATGCGAATTAACATGACATAAAAGAATTCTCTGTTGCCTATTAAAAAAACTTCGACTTTGAATTTAGTACTGACGAGATTTTATTCTAGTTTCATTGGTGTAGCAAGCTCTTCTAAAGTGGAGAAGGCCGGACATCTATATTCATTTTGTTATAACCGCATCAGTTAATTTCTTAAACAGTAAAATAGTAGGAGGGGTCGGCCCATTCCTCTTGCGACAGCCCTGTCCGAGTGGCAATATTATCGGCTGGTATATTACAAGCAGAGTGAAACGGAGCGAGCGTTGATTCATAAATCATAAGGTGGTCGTTTTGTGTAATCACTTATAACAGGCTTTGTGTTTGATTTAGATACTACACTAGAACCTCAATAAACCTGAACCCATTAAAATCCGTAAAACGATGTCGAAAATAAAACTCATCGAAAACAAATGAAAACGTACGAAGTATTCGCGCTAGTCTCTAGTTATCCAAACCATCGGATCCAATGTATCGAAAAACATATACATAGAAAATTTTTCATACCCTACGCTATACGTAACCAAGATACTGAAGACAGACTATGTTTTCGCAATCGGGTTTATTGAACCTAAAGCCATTGAAGAAAAAGCATGAAGTATTCGTTATGAACTCTAGATAACTGAACAATAGTATTCAGCGTACTCAAAAGCCTATACACAAAGATTCTTGATGTTCGGTACACTATACATAACCAAATAAATGAAAATTAACATTTTGGAAATTGGGCTTGTCTACCGTAAAACCCTTGATAAAAACATAATATAGTAAGCTTGGCTCTAAAGATAACTAAACCATCGTAGTCAGTGTCTTTGATAACCTAAAACGCACTCGTTGTAAGGTAAAACAAGCTATTTTTTGCCGAAATTTGAAAATTATTTCTGGCAAATGGTCGACGAATGATATTCACGCCCACAGCGAGCCCAGGGAGTGGTCGCATAAAACCGGTTACAAGCAAATTTGTAGATCTTGGTGATGATTTTAGGTCACGTTCTCGATTTTTCTATGAGACGCCTGCGTCGTGTGATATGGGTTGCGAAATACTGGTACACGTTTGGTCTGATTTGTGAAAAACCCTTTAAAACTTGTTTTTTTGCTATTTTTTGCAACTAAAGGGCACATCCTCCTCACTTTTGCTATTAAATAAAAAAGTTTATACGGAAACCTATCCACGCGAAGATGAATTAATACTGACATAACCAAACAGAATTTTTCGGTGTCTTCCCCTAGCGCCCTCATTGGAAGCTCCGCTGGCTTCGTTCGCGCTGTTTCAATATGGGCCAGAGCCTCGGTGGAGGGGTGGTCCGCCAGTACTGACCTTCGGGACCCCATGAATTCACGCCTATCATTGATGCTGTCTTATAAGTAAAAACACCTGCACTATGTGATTGTACTTTGTGCTTGGCTCTATTAGTATTGAATTCCAAATTGCGACATTTTACATAGTTCAAATCTCATTTCAAATTATTTACGCCGACAGTCCTAATTTTTCGGGCAAAAGTTCCCAGGATATCTGCAAAGAAAAACAGTCATAATTATTTGGTACAAAATTAAGCGAACATTTTTCAGATATATTTGGGAATTATTTCGTATGATTTCAGGAACGTTTCCCAAATTTTTAGTAACAAAATATGGTACAATTTTTCATTCCCAATATGTAAGATTGTAGTATCAAAATTGTTGGTACTCAAGTCACAAAATATATTGGGTCAAATTTTCCCCAATTTCCAATTAAGGAATAATTCCAAATTAGTGGCGGAACTCAGTCCCATTTAGTTAATTTTCCAAACATTTGTTACTGTTAGAACAAAAATTTGGTGCTCAGTACAGCCAGGAAATATTTCCGATATTAAATTTGGCACTTAGAATAACTGTGTAGACACAAAAAATAAAGTATTCAGCTCTATTTACTAGCCATGTAGTTATTGAGTAAACAAACAAATATATATAATTTATTGAAACATTTCTGATATGACTTTTAAAACCATAATTAATCGGCATCGATTGCAAATCACTATCCTTGTGTAACGCTTCAGACGTGTACAAAAACGGTACTAATATACATATAAAATTTAGCTCAATAGCTATGAGCCACGTAATTAATACTTATAAATACGTTGCTTTTTTAATTAATTTTGACGATGTTTGCGTCAACGACACCCACTGTACCAGTAGAAACTACATGAGAATATACAATTTCATTTAGAAACTAAAATTCTTAAAAAAGTGTCAGTAAATCGTGAATATTTTGGTGTCATTTTGCAGAATTGGTAATACCCACGTATAAAGTATTCTGAAAAATAGTCATAGCTAGATAAATATGCTTTTTACGGAGATTAATGAATTATATTAGTATCGTGCTTCGCCCAAACACAGAAACATGATTTATACACAAACTGGATACGGTTTTGTAAAAAAACGTCTGCTTCGTTTATCTAATATAAAAATTAAAAAGGTTTACCAACCGAGGCAAATGAAACTTCCAGTAGCAATTACTTGGGCAATTATTATTAAACAAACGCGTTGTCGATGCTGGTTTCCGTACAAAATTATAGGCGGGCGTATTAATGCGCCATCTAGCGTTATAAAAGCTAGTGCAAGCCCACACCATTTCAGCCAAGCATTGCATATAATTGCGTTTTATATATAATCATACATGTCGGCGGTCGGTCATGCCAGGGGGGGTAGAGGCCCCCCACGGGGGGGGTGTCGCGGCTATCCCAGCGGGTAACCCCCCCTGGCCGGGCAAATTTTCCCAGGGGGGTTAGTCGTGAGGACCTTTTTTTGGTCCTCGCATCCACATTTTTCGCGTATGAGTGCAGTCTTTGCAGAAAAATTATTAAAATACAAACCCTTTTCGAAGCACTAATTCGTTACCTAATTTTTGGAGCTCATATTCTGGGCATTATAATGGGGTTTTTTCTTCTACATAAATAAACTCATTAACACCAAAATACACACAGAAACACCTATCACACCCTATCGGGTGCGGCTCCTACGGCGATGAAGTGTTCCAGTGCTATTTTAGTGCTGAGTTCGTGGTTAATCCATCGTGGACTATAGCTGACATTCAATGTCTAAATATCTAGTTAGTGTTAGCGTATAAATAAGTATAATTCGATTAACTTTTACTTCAGGGAATGACGTCGTCAACAAAAAAGCTTTCCACAAATTTACGGCTGTACATGCACTTTTAACAAGCAGGGGCAATTCATTAAGGTTTTGCACTAAGGTCCTACTTCGAAACTCGTCGAGGAGCCGCCAAGCCCCCCTTTGGGGGGGGGTCCGGACCTCAGGGGGTTAACCCCCTACCCCGTAAAATTTTAAGGCAATTTATTCTACTTTCAAAGTTAAACCTGTTCGCCCAAATATCACAGCTTGAGTATGCGTAAAGCTTCAAAAATCTAACGTCGGCGCTAACATCAATATAAATATTGCGCTAAATACTGCGCCACGTTCATCTGAAGATTAATCAAAGTTTTAGACTATCACTAGATTAATCTCTTTAAACAAGAAACAACAAGAGTTGTGCAAATTACGTTTTACTTATTCACAGTTTGTTTGCACTTTGTCAATTACACTGTTTGAGGTTTCTCATTTTTGTCTGTCTGTCCGTCATCCATCGCCTTGCAGTCGGGGGATCCGATCTCTATTTTGTATAAAATGCTTTGTTGTATTTTGTTCAAACAAAGCCATCAAAAATGTTGTAAAGCGTTGGTGTACGCTCACATTCTTTTTATTAGTAATATTATGCAAGAAGTAATCGATAAATTATCAGTGTTTTATAGGAATAAGTTTTCATTTTTGGAGCCCCACATTCATCATAGATATTAAAGTTTTTTCCTTGGGTAGAGTGTAGGTCTACAAGAGAGTATGAATCATGGAGGAACATACAAGAATTAGAGTCGTAATTTTAGAAATTTAAACAATTTACGACAGTACTAATTCAGTATGTGATGTGTAAAAAATGAAAACGTCTTTTTCTTAGAAATACTTTCGTCGCACCGCTATATGCGGCGCCACCGATTTACTGATCGCTCGCTAAATTGCATTAATTACGTCAAGAGCGCATTAGAAATGAGTATGACGCTTCCCACCATTCATATGTTAACCCGTGCTTGATGATGCAGGCGTTTTCTGCCTGACCCCACTCTCCAGTTTCAGGAGCGTAGCTCGAATCCCCAGCTTTGTGTGTGGGGGAGGTCGGCCTCCAGTTTTATGGGCTGGAAGGCGGGTTTTTAAGCAGCTTACGGTTCAACCGACCCTCCTCAAAACTGGGGGTCCGACCTACCCCCCATAAAACTGGGGGATCCAAGCTACCCTCCTCCCTAAAATGAGGTGTCAGACCGAAAACGTCCATGTCATATGCGAGCTAACACTAGAGTGCAAAAATGTGTCACACTCTTCACTAATTCCCTCTTGATTGTATTATGCATTTATTAGTAACCAATATGACTTTTGTCACGAAGAATGTATGTTTGATTTTTGTATGTTTGATGGACATAATGGTCGTCATAGCAGCGGATCAAGGTTTTAGACAGGAGATCCATTACTTCATTGGCGAAGAATTTTTGTGTTGAAAAAGCCAGAATACTTTTCTTTGAGTGTTTCCTTTACTATCATTGCTGATGTTGCAATATTACTGCAACGTGTTTGTCAACTCGTACATTATTAAGAGTGTTTCATCTGGCTTAGAGATCATCTTTTTAATCGTGTTAGATTAGACCGCGTCTATGCGTACTTGAGTTTTGCAGTATGCACTCTATTCACATGTGGTGCAGTTAACTTGACTG
The DNA here is from genome assembly GCA_030248225.1 of Trileptium ribeirensis. NCBI lineage: Eukaryota > Metazoa > Nematoda > Enoplea > Enoplida > Thoracostomopsidae > Trileptium > Trileptium ribeirensis. The sequence continues at coordinate 57,647 of JASANE010010020.1, forward strand.
GCCATCGTTTATTTAGGGTCAAGGTCACTGTTCTCCTATAGTGCAGGGGAAAAACCTGCTACAAGTAAATACTTTAGTCCTGGCCTAAACATGCGTTGAAGATTATTTTCAAGACAGGTTAAGGCATCTAGAACCACAACCTCAATTTGCAGAAATGTGAGGTTTCAATAAATTATTTTATGCTTCTGAAAAACTGCAAAGCAAAAGATGGCATTTCAAATTGGAAATCACTATAAAATAGAATTAGGAATGTGCGTAGATTTCTGGACGATGACCCCAGGAACTGAACCCTAGCGCAGCGCCGCTTGCACGGTTTATTATCCTAACTGGAACTCGCTGATTCTTTCTATGTTGCTTCTTGTCGTCATGGACCATATTATAATGATTTCATAAACGACAAGGCTCCGATATCAGTGGTTATAACATTGCAAAGATTTTCTTGGGATCAAAAATACATCTTGGCTGTTATAATATTGAAGAACGAGTTGTTAACAGAACCTAAACCTATTTTGATGGAAATTTTCGATCAGTATACCAGTTTATTCAAGATCGAGAATGTCGACGAGGACATTCTGAGATTATTTTTAAACAAACCGGGTCTGGGACGTTTGGAAAGTGAACAAAATTTTTTTGGACAGTCTGATTACAGGTAATGAAGTGAAGGATGCGATTCGTTCACTTTAAGTAAATAAGACAACTGGACTTGACGCGATTCCGATAGAGTTCTATAAGAAATTTGGCATCCGGATTAGCGAGGTATTCTGTCATTTGTACAATTGCTACTAAATAAAAATATGATATGAACGCGAGCGCATATGATGGCGTAATAATCCTATTACACAAGGTCAAAGACTATCGAAAAAATGCAAAAACAGGCGCCCAATAACAAAGTTAAATCTGGTTTATAAATTTTTTTACAAAAGTATTTTAGTGGACGTATGAACACTGTTAAGAATATATTGGTACATCCTGATCAATCGTGTGTAATACTAGGAAGGATACTTTAAACAATTTAATCCATGTTCTCATTATTAACACGAATCGTCAGGTTTTTGTTTGGATAATGTAATGTGTCAAAATTTTATGATTTGTGTATTTGCAAAATATATGGATATTACTTAGGCAAGCGCATGTCTTTTGGTGTGACCTTTTGAGTATTGAGGCCCAGCATATTGCAAAATCTTTCGAATGATTTAACTCCAAATATGTAGGAGGCAATGTTAAGACAATTTTTTTTCAATTGCGAAAATAAAGTGCTATTTGCCAGTCATCGCATAGGCCTATTCACAGATGAATCAACTTTATTGCAAATATTCCTTACGACAAAATATGGAGGTCCGGCAAGATATTGCACACAATAGCGATTTTTTGCGAACAAATTTGCACATTATTTTATCAATCGGCCAGTTATACTAGATGGAATAGCAAATACTAATCACCTTCCGCTCGCGGATTTGGTACTTGGAATAAACTTAACAGATAGGAAACGCCAAATATGTTTTAATTTCGTTTTGCAGAATGCGGTTTTTGCAGTTCGGCAGTGTTGAAATAAATGGAAGTACGACGGCCAGTTGGCCCATCCTGTGATTATTTTTGGAAGAAATATTTTCCTTTCCGATGTCATGTATACGTGGGGATCGCTAATAGATTGAAATAAAGTTAACAGATTGGAAACGCCAAATATGTTTTAATTTCGTTTTGCAGAATGCGGTTTTTGCAGAGTGGCAGTGTTGAAATAAATAGAAGTACGACGGCCGGTTGGCCATCCTGTGGTTATTTTTAGAAGAAATATTTTCCTTTCCGATGTCATGTATACGTGCGGCATCGCTAATAGATTGAAATAAAGTTAACAGATTGGAAACGCCAAATATGTTTTAATTTCGTTTTGCAGAATGCGGTTTTTGCAGTTCGGCAGTGTTGAAATAAATAGAAGTACGACGGCCGGTTGGCCCATCCTGTGGTTATTTTTGGAAGAAATATTTTCCTTTCCGAAGTCATGTACACGTGGGACATCGCTAATAGATTGAAATAAAGTTAACAGATTGGAAACGCCAAATATGTTTTAATTTCGTTTTGCAGAATGCGATTTTTGCAGTTTAGCAGTGTTGAAATAAATAGAAGTACGACGGCCGGTTGGCCCATCCTGTGGTTATTTTTAGAAGAAATATTTTCCTTTCCGAAGTCATGTATACGTGGGGCATCGCTAATAGATTGAAATAAAGTTAACAGATTGGAAACGCCAAATATGTTTTAATTTCGTTTTGCAGGATGCGGTTTTTGCAGTTCGGCAGTGTTGAAATAAATGGAAGTACGACGGCCGGTTGGCCCATCCTGTGGTTATTTTTGGAAGAAATATTTTCCTTTCCGATGTCATGTATACGTAGGGCATCGCTAATAGATTGAAATAAAGTTAACAGATTGGAAACGCCAAATATGTTTTAATTTCGTTTTGCAGAATGCGGTTTTTGCAGTGTGGCAGTGTTGAAATAAATAGAAGTACGAGGGCCGGTTGGCCCATTCTGTGGTTATATTAAGAAGACATATTTTCCGATGTCATGTATACGTGGGGTATCGCAAATCGACAAAATATTTTTCGAGGTGTTTGAAGCAGTTCTGATACGTTCTAATAACGTAGTGGGTTTATGATATAGCTTTTTATGAGTAACCGACGCTGTTTTTTTCCAATATATACCACATGATGAATTATTTGCGATTTACTTCTTAACTTTTGCTTCTGTAGCAAGTGTTTGAAGAATTGCTATAATTTAATCCGGATACGGTACTCGTGTTAGCCCTACCACAAAGTCTAATGTTTTTTACTTTTTAGTAAATTATTATAATGATATGCCGTATAATTTTACACATATATATGGAAGTAGATTTACAAGACATAACATTCTAAGGGTGTTAGTTATGAAATATTTATATACTTACATGTCTCAGTATATATTGTTTAATATTAGTTGCGTAAATATTATTCTTCATTAGATTTCGACGTTACGCTGGACTTAAGAGCTTCCAATAAGAATGTCATGTTGATATTTAACATTTTCATTCGTGTTAATTTTTTGTACCTTCTGCTGAGTAAAAAGCAGTAGATTTATAAGTTAGTTATTGACTCCGAAAATTATAATTCCGTCGAACACTTTTGGTGCAAGCATTTCCGGAATCCTCATTCAATTACTCTGCGTTCAAACAGCTATTAATTTATATTTGATTAGCAAAGAAGATTTAATTGCTTAATTTTTAATTACATATTCAATAAACATTCACATTTGTGTTCGGTGTAAATTCGGCAAAACGGCAATTTTTGTAAAATTAGAAAAAACTCTAGTCGTTGAAAGCAAGCACAGACATGTTGATATTTTGTTGTAATTTGTAGGTAAAGACACTTCTAGGAATTATTTAGTAATTGTGTTAGCCACTACTCCAAACGAACCATGCTCCAAAATATAAAATATATACTGGAAATAAAATCTATGTTTCCACTTTTGAAGATGAAAATTGGCTAAATTTTGGCAGAAATAGGCAAAAATTGGTGGACAATTGGCAAAAATTGTTGCCGAATCGGTAAAATCAGTGGTAAACTGGTAAAAACTAAGAAAAAAATTAAGTTCGATAAAGTTTCTAAAATTTTACACTCCCCCCCCCCCCCGATGACCTCACGCCGATCGGCTGACCCCCACCCCGGTAGGCCTAAGGGAACACCTGCTACCTTTCCATGTGACTTAGTACCTTGAGAATGTATGGCTTTTTATTTCATTGAATGGGATTAACGTTGTTACATCAGTGCAAGCAAAAGTATCTATATGTATCTATATCGGACATATATATGTATATAAATCTATATCTATATGTATCTATATATATGTATCTATGTATAAAGTATCTATATGTATCTATATCTATATCGGACATGTAGGACGCGTAATAAGCCTATGTTTTCATGTCAAAAGGAGTTCAAAGTTTGCTTTTGCTGTTCGTAACATACTTGCCTGCATACAAATTTAACGCAAAACTTCATAGTCTTCAGCACCTTATGGAAAGTATCTACAACAACGACAGTTATCGTAACAGGCTATTCAGTAAATGCAAACAAATGAGAGCAACCCTTTCATTTTAGGCCTGCATTTTTGTAAATGTTGCTACTATTAGCGTTCCTGAACTTCGAGCCATTATATTGATTTGACAAAAACTTTTCATCAGCTTTTCATTTTGTTAGTATGCTCATATTGCATAGATATTGAACCAACAGCTGCTCCAGCAGGGGAATTATTAAGTTCCCAAAAACCTGTTTTCCACTATAAAATCAGTGTTGATTTTTCTGATATATCACTGATGATTATACGCGTCAAATTTTCATGGGCATATCTGTAGCATATATTCATGTTGTACATCATTACCGTACTTCAGTTTGTCTACGCTACTTACACACTCAGAGTTCCCCGAACTGCCTAAAGACAATGCGAATATGCAAAGTTTAAGATTTTTGGGGCTTATATATATAGTTTTCTGGCAATTAAGTTAATATGCGAATAGAAATTTTTTTAGTGTCTATG
>JASANE010010021.1:0-69890 GCA_030248225.1 Trileptium ribeirensis
GAAGGAGCTAGGTGATGAGGATGTGCATTTTAGCTGAACACGAACAGCTCCGACCACATCTTCGGGGTTGAAATAAAAAACGGGTTTTTAAAGGGTTCTTTAACAAATTTAGTATACGGGTAGCAGTTTTTCGCAGACTATATCTCGCTACACAGGCTTCGCATCGAAAAACTAAGATCAGAATCCGGTCATCAACATCTACAACTTTGCTGACCTCGAGCTTTGTGGGACCACTTAATGGGCCGTTGTGGGATCCCAGAATTAACCATTTTTCGAATTACGGTATATTGCTTCGTGCTTATACGTACGAGTACCTTAGATTATCACGCACACTAAACATAACGGTTTTTCTATTTAAACTTGACTATATCATACACTTTCATGGGATTTCACGTGTTTATATATAGGTTTTTAGGTACGCTGAATATGACTCTTTGGTTATCTTGAGATCAGTACGAATATTTCCCACCTTCTTTGATGTTATCAATGGATTTAGGGTCTCTGAACCCGATTGGCAAAATACAGTCTGCCTTTTTGTTGTTTGGATTCGTACGTATTGCGCACAGGGCAATAAGAATAGTCTATAAGTTTTTAGGCATGCTGAATACGATGGTTTGTTTATCTAGAGACTAGCACAAATACTTCGTGCGATTTCAGTTTTTGATGGGTTTAGTGCCTACAAGGTTGTACGTTTTTGAATGGGTTCAGGGTTACAGAGGTTTTAGTGCAGTATGTACATCAAACACAAAGCCTGTTACAAGTGATTACACAAAATTACCACTTGGCAATCCACACATGCTCGGTTTCATCCTCGCTTGCGAGTTGCTAGTAATACTTATCTGCAGGGAGTAACCGGAATTCCGGTTTCGGTTCCGGCGAAAATCGTGTTCCGGTTCCGGTTCCGGCAAAGGGCAAAAACCATACCGGAACCGGAATTCCGGTTTAAAAATTTTGTTTGAAATTTTCCACGTTTTTTGCTTCATCCTGTAATCCAAACATATGTAATATATATTATACAATGATCAAGCTCCAATACAACCAAGCAAAAGAAAAGATTAACTAACCAATTTGTCGTGTGAAACGTAACTAGGGCGCATAATTTGAGCAGGAATTTTTCATAATAACCTGCAGGAGTTTGTCAAATCAAAGCCAGGTCAATGCTTGTAGCAGCTATTTTACAGATCCAGAAGTCTGTGGGATACGTTTGAATTAAACCGGTCCAACTCGGTAACAGAGTATGGCTTACGCAGAAGAACTTAGGGTATAATATGCTTGTCTAATATAAATTGCGTCAAGCACCCGCCAGTGCGCTTGTAAAATTGGTAAATCAGTCTAAATTGAAGTAAACTAACGTTATCTGCAACGCAGCTAGAAATTGCTTTCTTGGCAAAGAACTGTATTTGTTCAAACTGTGCGTGCAGCATCACAGTGTGTCTCATTTATCGCATTCTGATTAGAAAGTTATCATTATCATCTAACTTACGGGCACTGTTTGTCCAAAACTTACGGGCACTAGCCTAAACAGTGTCCCTGGCCAGTGATCAGAAAATTACCTTCTATCTATTATTTTCTCTTAGAATCATATAAACCAATAATTTCAAGTTTCCTACAGAAGAACATGCAACAAACGTATGTGTAGTAAAGGGAGGCGACTGGAGACAGATCGAAATTGTGTATTCTACGGTCCAAACTTTGTAAGCACATTCGATTTGACGCAGTATATGCAATGGTGTATAGTGGAAGACATTTTTTGCTCTGAATGTCCAAAAACCGACATATTTGATCGATAAATAAACATTATTAGCTTCCTCAGTCTCTTTAAAGTTTCAGAAAGGCAATAATACCATCGCAATATATTAACTTTAATGTAAAAGTTATTTTTAATGCATTTTAAATCCACTATACCTTCATTTCTTCCATCATCTGTTTTACTATATACAAATTTCGAAGACCAGGTTCCGGATCCGGTTTAAATGGGCGGTTCCGGTTGCTGGTTCCGGTTCCGGTAAATTTTGGTTCCGGTTATTCCCTGCTTATCTGATATGCAAACGCTTATATTATTTTATCTGGAGACCCATAAACAACACATATCCAAATAGCTCGCACTAGACGAAATTATTCCGGAAAACAAATGGTTTTTACCGACAGTGGACCTTAAAGATAAGTACAATCATGCTTGGATTCTAGATGATCACATCACTGTGTTCAACGTACCGAAAAAGCGATATAGTCAGAAATGCTCTGAAAGTAATGTATAACTAAACAACTGAATTGGACTATACGTATTTTCGAAATTGTACTTGCGACTCCAAGACAACGGAAAATCACAAAAATTTCACGAAGTATACATCCTGGATTCTTTACAACCAAATCGTGTTTAGGGTACAGCATTCTTGATGTTATGCGTGCAATATAGATATACATAATTTAATAACTCACGACAGACTAAATTCTGGAAATCGGGTTCGTCGACTGTAAAATCTTTTAAACCACTGAAAATATATATATAAATTATGGTAACCATAATTATGCTATACCATAATATATATATTATGGTCAAATTAGACTCTATGTTATAAAACCGCCGTTGTTCAACGGGATTTATAGCCTTAATAGTCTTGTGGAGTCGCAAATACGTATTAGCATGCTGAACTTTATTTCTGGCAAAAAGTCAGCGAATCATATTTGGGTTCTCAGAGGCCCACGAAGTAATCCCCTAGAATACTGTTGCGCAATAAAGTAGTTATTGTCGATGATCTGATTGCCGCTTGTGAATTAACCCAATTTTTTATGCAGCTCCTCTGTGCCGAGATATAGCTTGCGAACTACTGGTACCCGTTTGGCTAGAATTGGCAAAGCAATCTGAAAACCCAGTTTTTGGCCATTTTGACTAAAAGATGGAATATAGCCTTCTTAACGTTCAACTAAACGACACGTCATATTTTTGCTGTCGAATAAAACATTTTGTGGAAATCCATCCATGCGAAAGTGCGTTATAATAACGTCGACAGACATAAATGAATTAATCACAGTTTTGCTCCCTAGCGCTCGCAGTGGAAACGCCTTTCGCGTCGTTCGTTCTGTTTGAATAACTATTAACCGACATGTTTCCTTACCTATATGAGAAGCAATTTTTTTTCAAAGATTCGTATGGGTTTTTTTCGTGTACTTTTTCTAAAAAATATTGGACATTTTGAACTTTCTTGTTCGTTACGCGTTAAAAATGTTATTTTCAACGCATATATACCTCATAGCTTTGTATCCAGATTGAGCCAGTTGGAAAACGCTCCCTTTTACATTTATGAAAGTTTCACGCACTGTTTATATTGTCAACATACTAACTGATAAATCTTAGTTTACAGCTTAATCGTTAGACATCGGAGTGTTGTGTTACTCTAAGAGATTATAGTGGGGCTTTGCTTTGGGGTTTACTAACTTGACATGGAGTTGTTCCGTCAGAACATGTTAGAGAGAAAAGTGAGGAAAATATTGTATGAAGCGCAGAACGTTTTGATTAGTGTTTTACTGTAACCAAAATGTTGCATATGCAAGATAAGACTTTTCAATGAATATCAGTTCCAAATGGACATAAGTTTGCTGTGTTAAGACTCGAACCAAAATTAAATTAACTTTGGACTGAGGTCAAAGATAGCATTGAACCTGGAATTTTCGACCAAAACTTCGCGATATTTCCAAACAACGTTCAGTTTAGTTTTTTACAGTTATGCTGTAGCCTGTCCACATCCCTACGAAAAGTCGGGGACATGTTCTTTCTTGGGTATAAATTTGAAAGTGGGACTAGGGGACAAATCTTACATAAAAATCCTAAATATTCCCATGTTTTCTTGTTGTTTTAGTTTGTGAATGGATTTTCAACCTATAAAACGATGTTTCAGCATAATAAACAGTTATAATTATATAATTGTACATCTAGGTTGGAACGGTTGTGGACGACGGTTTCGAAATATTTCATCTAAGTGATTTCAACATTAAAAAAACAATTTGCAAACAACAAACATAAATTTTCAGACATACAAAATTCTTGGATTTTGTTGAACGTGGTGGGTTTCGGTCAAGTGGGGGCGGGGCGGACATGGCTGAAAATTTCACAAACGGGGTGGGAGGTTCCGCACTCTCCTACCCACTGTGGAGAGGCCAGATGTTTTTGAATGTCTTTTACATAATTTTAGATTATGTATATAATTATTTCAAAGGTTTTTTGATTGTTTCTGTCGCATTTTATAAATTTCGATGTGTTTCGCCCCTACCACCCATTCGGGGGTGTAAAATTGCAACGAAAATATAGCTAGCTAAGTGGAGCGAGCGAAGCCATATTGCTTCGACGAGGCAGTTACAAACTGGGCGGAGGGACAACTGTCCGTGGTGATGCGGTACATGAGGCGGGATGATGTTAGCGGTGGTGGCAGACTGGTTCGTGAAAAAAACGTCAAAATAATGAAGTGGGGCCATGAACCGGGTAGTACATATTTTCACGAACCGCGGCTATAACAAGTATATATTACTGTAAATATAGCGACTCACTGTTAGTTTATCACTGATATTTTGGAGTGGCATCAATTATTATCATCATTGTGTTGAAGTGGACAAAATCGCTACATTTACAATGGGGTTAATTCTTAATCTAGTGGAATATATAATGTATGTTCTATCTTTTTGTCATTAGGTGTATATATACTAATAATGAAGATCAATATATTAGCGATTCGCTAATTTCAGCTATAGTTTTGTGATGTAATTTACCCTGGGGTTGACAAAAGTATAGCAACATAGGATTTATATATTTGACCCACGCCGACGTTACATGGGGGTTTCGTTGACTTAAAACAAATCAGATGTGCCACTTCGGTGTGATCAGGTGGCATACCCGAATCTACTCTGTCGAATTACGAAGTATCAAAAATGTTATTTTTACGTATATAGAACATGTTTTAAAAATGGCTTTTTAGTGTAATTTTGGCTTCTATAATCATTTACTTGTTTGTTGGTATTCGTTCTAGCGAAATACATACGTGGACATAATTTTTCGCTTACTTTAACTTTTTTCTCTTAACTTGTGTTGCTTACGGTGCATGGAAAACACCTAAGAGAGATTTGCAGTACCACCCTCTCCAACTCTGAAGACCCCAGTGCTGTATAATATACGTTTTAGCTATGGTTATAGATAGAGATCGTTCAGAATAGAACTAAATTTTTGCTTACTAATCAAACCATGCTGATTATGGTATATTAATGTTAGTGCAATAATATGTTAGCCAAAGGGGCCATTTTCTTGTAATCACAATATTATATTTTCTGCCGAGTGATGTACTAATTGAATATTATTGTGTGATGCATATACTAGTTGAATATTATTGTACTAAAAATTCATTAGCCCGCTGGGTTACCCTGAGTAATAGCAACCATTTTGGCCTTCTGTTGCTGCGTAAGCTTTGAGTGAACTAAACAAATGCTGCAGCAATTTTTACGATGGTTTCAGTGGTTCAGCAAACAGGAAAGACGCATACGTTAGGATATATAATGTGATACACATTGTCCTTCTAGAAGTGTGGTGCTTTTGTAACGGCTTTGGTAGTTCTACCCGCGAAATTCTGGTAGCCATCTGCCCGTGTTTTTATCCTGCCACGTTGGTCCGGTTTATTGCTGTTAATTATATTCTACCCGCTCTAATTTATTAAGCCTATAATATTTATTTTATAGTGTTTCAGTCTTCTTTGGTAAACCCGCACCGTAGTTCAAATGACCCGTAACGCAGCATACATTTATTAAAACGTGGCCGAGGGGTCTAAGGTGCTGTACCGTCTTATCTGTCCAGAAAGTATGTGATAAGCTCCCATCTGCACCTGAGGTTGCATATTTGGAGGCGTTTTTGTTCTAAGCAAATAAATGACGCCCCTTACACGTAAATCATTATGGGAATAACATGGCGCTATGAAAAAGTCATCGAAGAACATAATTGTGTCGTTTATTCTTGATGTAGAATTGATAAACAATGAAATCATATGCTAAACTCGAGACTAGGTAGGTTCACAAACATTAACAAGCAGAACTTAGGTGCATAAATCACAATATAGCTCGCTTCAGATTAAGCATATGATTCCATAATTGTAGAAACCCAATGGTCCCTGCGACGCATCTAGTATTATTTTGATTGTATTTCAAGGCATACCATTCTCAATATGTTCAAGCAGCGCAAACAGTTGCCCCCAAACAACCCGTAATATATTCGCTTTGAAAAAGTATAACGCTTCGTCAACAATGTCTTCACCAGCTAAAAAGCAACATTTACAATCAAACTTTATACAAATATTGATGTTATGCATGATAAATGTCGCGATAAATGTTGCAAAGTGGTATACAGATGCGCACGGCGAGATGTAGTATATGTACCAAAATAATAGCTTTACGCTAACTCATCCTTTAAAAAAAGCAATTTTTGTTTGGAAATGCTAAAAATAGGCTAACACGATTAACTAATTAATTAATTACTAATAAGTTAAAGCATGTTTTGACAAAAACTATATGTCTTGCGCCTGTCGCATATTACGCCGTTCAAACAAAAAAATTAATTTGGCCCAGTAGTTATTGTAGAGTGCGACGTACGTACATACAGTGCCAATTTTTCCCACTCTGACGAAAATAAAAACGCTTCGCTTCACACCGTTCAATAATTCGTATGCAAAATCAGGCCTTGGACGCAAAGCGGCTCTGCCAATTTCAACAGATTTTTTGTCTTATTTGTCTGCAATTCTTCATTTTTGACCAAAAATTTGCAATGCTACTGATTTCGCCAAAAAGCCACCGTGGCTTAACAAAACTACAGTGTCCTTGAAAATATATTATATAATAGACTTTTGTTACCAAAAGTTTTGACTTACAGCAATATGCATGAACAAAGTTATTTGGACATATAAGGCAGTATCTAAATTTATCGGACGAAGTTCAAACCAAAAAAGTATGAAATATGGTTAAAAGAAAAATATCCGGAGATCATAAGCTTTCCCTTGATGATAAAATTACCCAAGTTCACCCAGGTTGCTGCAAAATTACCTAACAATTTTCACTGAACAAAAAGGTAGGATAGCAATGTTTCCAAATTATCGTTATAATAGTCTCTCAACTAATGTATATAACAGAAAAATTACATTCACGAGGCGCTGGTCCTTTGAAATTACTTCTGAGCGGTAGCAGTGCCATATTACCAACTGTTTGCGGTGCTTGAACATATTGAGAATGGTATGCCTGAAATACAATCAAAATAATACTAGATGCGTCGCAGGGACCATTGGGTTTCTACAATTATGGAATCATATGCTTAATCTGAAGCGAGCTATATTGTGATTTATGCACCTAAGTTCTGCTTGTTAATGTTTGTGAACCTACCTAGTCTCGAGTTTAGCATATGATTTCATTGTTTATCAATTCACATCAAGAATAAACGACACAATTATGTCTTCGATGACTTTTTCATAGCGCCATGTTATTCCCATAATGATTTACGTGTAAGGAGCGTCATTTATTTGCTTAGAACAAAAACGCCTCCAAATATGCAACTCAGGTGCAGATGGGAGCTTATCACATACTTTCTGGACAGATAAGACGGTACAGCACCTTAGACCCCTCGGCCACGTTTTAATAAATGTATGCTGCATTACGGGTCATTTGAACTACGGTGCGGGTTTACCAAAGAAGACTGAAACACTATAAAATAAATATTATAGGCTTAATAAATTAGAGCGGGTAGAATATAATTAACAGCAATAAACCGGACCAACGTGGCAGGATAAAAACACGGGCAGATGGCTACCAGAATTTCGCGGGTAGAACTACCAAAGCCGTTACAAAAGCACCACACTTCTAGAAGGACAATGTGTATCACATTATATATCCTAACGTATGCGTCTTTCCTGTTTGCTGAACCACTGAAACCATCGTAAAAATTGCTGCAGCATTTGTTTAGTTCACTCGAAGGTTACGCAGCAACAGAAGGCCAAAATGGTTGCTATTACTCAGGGTAACCCAGCGGGCTAATGAATTTTTAGTACAATAATATTCAACTAGTATATGCATCACACAATAATATTCAATTAGTACATCACTCGGCAGAAAATATAATATTGTGATTACAAGAAAATGGCCCCTTTGGCTAACATATTATTGCACTAACATTAATATACCATAATCAGCATGGTTTGATTAGTAAGCAAAAATTTAGTTCTATTCTGAACGATCTCTATCTATAACCATAGCTAAAACGTATATTATACAGCACTGAGGTCTTCAGAGTTGGAGAGGGTGGTACTGCAAATCTCTCTTAGGTGTTTTCCATGCACCGTAAGCAACACAAGTTAAGAGAAAAAAGTTAAAGTAAGCGAAAAATTATGTCCACGTATGTATTTCGCTAGAACGAATACCAACAAACAAGTAAATGATTATAGAAGCCAAAATTACACTAAAAAGCCATTTTTAAAACATGTTCTATATACGTAAAAATAACATTTTTGATACTTCGTAATTCGACAGAGTAGATTCGGGTATGCCACCTGATCACACCGAAGTGGCACATCTGATTTGTTTTAAGTCAACGAAACCCCCATGTAACGTCGGAGTGGGTCAAATATATAAATCCTATGTTGTTATACTTTTGTCAACCCCAGGGTAAATTACATCACAAAACTATAGCTGAAATTAGCGAATCGCTAATATATTGATCTTCATTATTAGTATATATACACCTAATGACAAAAAGATAGAACATAAATTATATATTCCACTAGATTAAGAATTAACCCCATTATAAATGTAGCGATTTTGTCCACTTCAACACAATGTTGATGCCACTCCAAAATATCAGTGATAAACTAACAGTGAGTCGCTATATTTACAGTAATATATACTTGTTATTAGAGTTGCAGCCGGGTCCGGGTCCGGGTATTTTTCGAAGAAAAATCCGGGTCCGGGTATTTACCTCCAACAAATTCCGGGTCCGGGTATTCTTCCAAAGAAAATTCCGGGTCCGGGTCCGGGAATTGTAAAAATACCCGGACCAAAGTTCAACAGTGTTGCTGTTGCCATATATACGCATTGAGCAAGGGCGTTGGATCATGTAAAGCGTTGAAATGAAACAGCATTCGTTTCTTGATATTGCGTTTATACCTGATCGCGTTCGTTAGCGTGTAGCAATAATTGCGTTCTTTTGTGCAAAAAGCTAAGGTCAAAAATAAGGTGGTTAGGGCTGGCAATCTACTCCGAATGTTTTGTACCTAAGTACTATATATACGACGTATAGCACGAGAGTAACAACGCATGGTTTAGAAACCGAGACTGAAAAACCTTGTGACAGTTCGTACGTTGTTAACGCCTTGCAAAGATATGTAAACAAGCGAGTATATTTCTATTTTAGAAGCGAGCCTAGGAATTTCACCTCTAGTAGGTGCGCATCTTCTCCATTGTTTCGACATTATGGCCCTGGCTATTTTACCCCCTTACAATTTTTATTCTCTCGTCAACTTCTGGGTATTCCGGGTATTTTGTTTCAAAATTCCGGGTCCGGGTATTTGCCTCCAACAAATTCCGGGTATTTCTTTCCAAAAATTCCGGGTCCGGGTCCGGGTATTTCTTTCCAAAAATTCCGGGTCGGGGTCCGGGTATTTCTTTCCAAAAATTCCGGGTCCGGGTCCGGGTATTAATTTTTAACTTTTGCAACTCTACTTGTTATAGCCGCGGTTCGTGAAAATATGTACTACCCGGTTCATGGCCCCACTTCATTATTCTGACGTTTTTTTCACGAACCAGTCTGCCACCACCGCTAACATCATCCCTCCTCATGTACCGCATCACCACGGACAGTTGTCCCTCCGCCCAGTTTGTAACTGCCTCGTCGAAGCAATATGCCTTCGCTCGCTCCACTTAGCTAGCTATATTTTCGTTGCAATTTTACACCCCCGAATGGGTGGTAGGGGCGAAACACATCGAAATTTATAAAATGCGACAGAAACAATCAAAAAACCTTTGAAATAATTATATACATAATCTAAAATTATGTAAAAGACATTCAAAAACATCTGGCCTCTCCACAGTGGGTAGGAGAGTGCGGAACCTCCCACCCCGTTTGTGAAATTTTCAGCCATGTCCGCCCCGCCCCCACTTGACCGAAACCCACCACGTTCAACAAAATCCAAGAATTTTGTATGTCTGAAAATTTATGTTTGTTGTTTGCAAATTGTTTTTTTAATGTTGAAATCACTTAGATGAAATATTTCGAAACCGTCGTCCACAACCGTTCCAACCTAGATGTACAATTATATAATTATAACTGTTTATTATGCTGAAACATCGTTTTATAGGTTGAAAATCCATTCACAAACTAAAACAACAAGAAAACATGGGAATATTTAGGATTTTTATGTAAGATTTGTCCCCTAGTCCCACTTTCAAATTTATACCCAAGAAAGAACATGTCCCCGACTTTTCGTAGGGATGTGGACAGGCTACAGCATAACTGTAAAAAACTAAACTGAACGTTGTTTGGAAATATCGCGAAGTTTTGGTCGAAAATTCCAGGTTCAATGCTATCTTTGACCTCAGTCCAAAGTTAATTTAATTTTGGTTCGAGTCTTAACACAGCAAACTTATGTCCATTTGGAACTGATATTCATTGAAAAGTCTTATCTTGCATATGCAACATTTTGTTTACAGTAAAACACTAATCAAAACGTTCTGCGCTTCATACAATATTTTCCTCACTTTTCTCTCTAACATGTTCTGACGGGAATAACTGTACTACCCCGTACCTGAGACCCCATAAATCCAGAACCAAAGCCTTAAAGGAAAAACAAAAAAGAGACATCGGCATTTATCATTTTACTACAAAATAAAACCATCTAGAGAAAAAATTCCAAAGTTAAGATTAAAATAACCTTGTTTCCGTGAAGGGTAATAAAATGTGAAAGGTACTAAAACGTGAGGGGTACCAAAAACCCACATTTTGACCCCTGACCCCGGAATCAGACCCCAAATCAAAAAACGCTCGAGGATGCACACGGTAAATCGACTATGCCGGTTCGAGTGAACCCAAGATCATGAAAATCGAAGGCGTTCCCGAGTTATGGCCGATCACACACACGCACACGGTATTTAAAAGATTTCACCCCTGCAACACAAAATCTCCACTACGTTCTGACAAAACATTCTGCATGCGCCGTAGTAATACATATAGTCGCGACCAAAAATAAGACCAATCGAAAACGGTAGCAAAATTGAAATAGCATCGATCGAAATTTGGTTTAATCGCAATTGATAGAAATTTTAATCAATTATGTTGGTACTTATTTCTGGCCGTCACGGAAAATTCTGGCGATTGGGTTCATTGACTCTAAACCTATTGAAAACAACTGAAAATGCATGAAATATTCGTGTTGGACTCTAAATAACCAAACCAATACCGGAAAACCCTATATAGGCTATGCACGATACATAACCATAAACTGGGAATCTTGATAGTCGACCGTAAAACCCTTGCAACCGCATGAAAAGTATATGGTCATGATGGGATCTAGATAGCAAAACCATCGTATCCAGCGTGCTTGATAACCTAATACGCACTCATCGCTAGGTAAAACACACAATAACATACCGAAATCTTAAAAAAACGCTATTTCTGACACAAGGTCGGCCCTATGTGGCCCCAACGCGGCACAGTGAGTGACTTCACAAAAAAAAGTCGTGATCAGTAACGATCTGATTCAATGTGGTGATCTCAGTTTTCGAAGCGAGGCCCGTGTCGCGAGATATATGCTACAAAATACGGTACCCGTACGGCCAGATTTGGCAAACTGGGGTCTCCATTCGCGCAAAAATTTGCCAGGGGCCCCTAGTTCCGAACCCGGGGCGCACGATTTTGCCAGAAGGCATTTTGCTAAGAGAAAAAGATTAAAAATCGTGTCAGAAACACTGCCAAATCCCTTTTGATTGAGATAAACGATTTTGAAGCAAATTTTGACAGTTTGCGAAATTTTTGGCTTCAGAACGGAAAGTTAGTACAAATTGTATACACTCTGGAAACAAAAAATTTACCAAGAGGCAATGAACCGGGGAAGCCCAAGGCAATGAACCGGTGGGGGCACCTGTTTTAAACCAGGGGGAACCGAAAAATGCCAGGGTCCCCTATTTGGAGAGTCCATGGCAAAGAACTCTTAAAAAAGTTTTTGCCATTTGTCCTTGAAGATGGCCGGAGATGTTCGCGTTCAACTAAAAGGCAAATCCTAGTTACTTTTGCCATCGAAAAAAAACCCCCTGAGTATATAGTGCGATGCCCCTTGAGGCTTCGTACCACCACTACCCCGCCCTTCCTTCCCCACGCCAAAAGCGCACGGAAGATTTTGGTAAAAATATGCAAAAATCGAATAAAATAAAATTTTTGAGTCCCAAAAATTTTGAAAATTTATCCCTCTTCCCTGTGAAGGACCTCCCAAAAGTACCGACTCTCCCTCTTGGGACCTTGGGCCTCGTGCATGCATTGTTTTGGCCTAACAGTTAATTACTGACCCTGAAAGCGCTGCAAAAACATGTTTATTAAGGGTAAAACAATTTTTGAAATGTTTACGTTTTTAAACTTTAACTCCAAAATTCAATTTTAGAAAAAAAATTTCTTTATGTAAACTCCGGATATTTATTATTTAAATTTGCCTTTTCTTATAACTTGCATTAGAGACAACAATAACATCACATTTTCATATACATATACTGAGTCAACACATTTTCATAAACATATACTGAGTCAATCGCTTACCGACAACTGAACGCAAATATAGGCAGGAATGTTCCGATGCAGCTGCGCAGTTGAGGATTATCCTTTGATACATCGCAGAACCACATCAAAGTTAATCGACACAACAGTTTCGGTGAATATATGACTTGATGAAGCAACAATTTGCATATACCTTCAGCGATAAGAAAGTGTAGCTCACTTTCCTAAAAATGCAATATTAAATTAAACTACTAGTCTCTCTCAAGCGATAGTGAAACGGAGCGAGCGTGGTTTCATTTTAAGTTAACATTTTGTTTTCATGTCACCTTTAACATGGTGTGTTTAATGTACATGTACCCACCCTAAAACCTTAGACCCTGAATGCATTGAAAATCCTAAAACCTCGTCCACCCTAAACCATAACCTGCACGCAATACGCAGCGAAACAACTGCATACAGACTATACTCCGGAAACAGAGCACATATACATAGATAGAAATACCTATTCTATAGACCATTCTTGAAGTCCTGCATGCAATACGTAATCAGACAAATGACGACACACTTTTGGAAATCGGGCGTAAAACCCTTGAACCCCAAGTACAATACAGCCATGTTGCACTCTAGATAGCAAAACCATTGTATCCAGCGTGCTTGATAACCTAATGGGCACTCATTGTAACATAAAACACACAATAACATTCCAAAATTTGAAAAATTATCGACCAACCAAATTCGGGGCCACAGTGGCGCAGGGTGTGGCTTCACAAAAAATCGAGGTCAGCAAAATTGTAGATCTCGACTGAATACATCTGTCTACCAGAACATAGGCAGTGCAGCATTCCATCAAGAACCGCGAAAAGTGGCCGATTTAAAGACCCGTAAACAAGGCGTGGCGGAAGCGCTGTTGGTGAAGGTAATCCAATCATACACCGTATCCAAGGCATGTGATGCAAAACCATTGAGTTCATCAAGGCTTCGATATAACGGTGGGTGCCCCATCAAGGATTAGCTCTGAGCGCCCTTCTGGTCGATATTGCAATGCAGACAGGAGTGAAACCGCGGAATTGTGAGGTGCTATTCGCTGATCACATTGTAATCACAGCCGCACGGCATATGACCTCAGACAGACTCAAGCTTTGGTATTAAAGGTTGGAAAGCAATGAACTGAAACTCAATGAAACAAAAACCAATGTATTGGTAAACCGCAACAACTGCTCACTCGTAGAATCTGGCAGGTTTCCGTGTAGAAGTTGTGGCAAGGGAGTGTGAACCAACGCTATCATATACAGCAAGCGCTCAGGCTGGGTCCACAAAGTGTTGGGAACTCTAGCAGCGTTGCCGAACACAAATGAACGCTTCATATTTCGACCCTGTCATAACACCGTCTGTCGACTAAAGCGCTAGACAGAGGATAAGAAGCACGAAGTGGTTGAATGGTTGGTTGTATACATTGGAAACATGGTGGACAGTTAAGAAGACGTTAAACGGCCGACAAGAAGACCGCAAAATGAGTGAACGAAATCGAAAGAATTCGCACACCTCCTCGTTAATAAACACATTCTCTAAAGCCCAGAGAGAGAAGGTCTATGACGCTGCCATTTGCTATGTCTTAACACCTGGGTGAGAAAACTGGGCTCTCACCAACGAAGCCGAACAAAATAACTGCGAGGACTGACAGGAAGATGCTCAGATAGATGCCGAGGGTGAAGTGGGAAGAAAGGATTACTGCTGACGTCGTTTACAAAATGGTGGTATTGGCAACTGTGGAGCAAATACTGCGGAAGAGACCAATCATTTGGTTTCAAATTTTGATATACATGTCGTAGCAGTAGTCCTCTGCTATTGATGAAGCAGTAGTTCACGTGGCCCGCGCCTAGGGTAGACGAGCGTTACGCTGTTGTATAATGTATTCTTTCGTAAGCTATGCAATGTATATGTCATATATATAATGCAATTGCAAATGGAATATCTTTCAGTATTAGAAAACCCCTAAACGAATGAACGGACCGTCAATCTTCGGGTTAGGCCCAACCCCTGAGAACCCACCTAGAATTTTGGGCCCTACGCAACACTGGACTATTCCATTTCCCAATTAGACTTGAAGACATGACGTAACTCTAAAATCGGTGCACTCCATGTTTACAGTTTCTGCATTGAAGCACAGTCACTAATGCCTCTGATACAAAGAACAACACATCCGTAAAAATCGATCCGATAATCAAGCGCTATAAATTTTTGTCAACAGTAATGTTCCAGTATTCTTAAAGAAAAATTCCTAACTCACTTCAGTATTATCTAACATTTCTACAAACAACGATAATATACTATCGGCAATGTTGACCGCTGACACGTTAGGGTCTTCCGATTCGACCAACGGTTCGGCGATATCCGTCCCATACAAAATGAGTAGATCAAACAAGACTCGCAATGTTGTCTTTTTAACTTGCACAATATCAACTTTCAATGTCTATAATATTTAGATAAAGAAATCGTAATACTGGTGTCGTCTTGGTTATAGCAGGAGAATTCTTTATTCTAATGGCAGTTCGTCCATTATAGAATCTATATACAATGAACGCATTGTTTCATCTTAAAATTTTGGATGCAGTCAAATCCAGAAATTTCACAATTGCGCTAAATCTGACTCCTATTCTTTAGAACAAAAAACTAACACTAATAAATTTTGATATGCTTTGTACACAAACGCTAACACACCTTTCCAGAATCAACGAATTTGCCATAGTATTTAGTATTATTTCAAAGAATGACACAGCAAACACAGCACACATCTTTTAGAGGTAATTATCCTGATATTTGATGTTTTGAACTGTCGGGTGCAACATTAGCGTTTGTACAGTACTCGTCAAGACTGAATGTTGTTGCGAGTTCTTATCTCCCGTTCCGCTACAGTCGTAACCAGGGTAGCTGAAGCACACGGCGTGAGAAAATTATGCTCACAGGAGGGATCGAACATGTAGCCTCATGATTGTGATACTTCCGCTCTAATCCATGCAGTGTGATTAATACGTAGTAATTCATTTTTATCTGTTACGTATTATGTATCAACACAATAACTATTAGTAATAACAAGAGTGCACTTGAAAAGAGCATGACACTTTCCTACACTCTAATGTTAGCCCGTATTTGATAACGCGAGCGCTTTCGGCCTGTCCCTTCCTAGTTTTAGGGGTCGTCGTGCACACTCCCTCACCAAGTTTCACGAGGGCCAGCTCCGACCACAGTTTTTTTTGGCTGGGGAGGTCAGTTAAACCTGTAGCTGCCGAAATTTGTCTCTTAGTGATTACATTGCGAAGATGTGGAGAACGTACCGCATACATGGGTATCTTCACCGACATAGAAGATTGCTGGGAATAATTTTTCTCTTAGCGATTACATTGCGAAGATATGGATAAGGTCGCCGCGTATTTCTAAATCAGTTTTCCCTGTCTACAAAAGCCGAAATTATTTACGTCACAACGATGAATATAAACCAAAAACATAAAATACGCCTTATTCAAATTACCGTTACGCTGGTTATTTATAATAGATTTAATACAATATACAACTGATTCACAAGTCGGCGCTCCAGTCTACATAGTTGATTGGTGGGATTAATTTCCTCTTTTTAGCGGTTACACTGCGAAAATACGGATTAAGGTCTCCGCGTAATTTCGAAATCACTTTTACTTTGTACAAAAGCCAAAATTCTGTGCGTCACAACACTTCATATGACCCAAAACATAAACCAGTGAAGCTCGCTTGCGAGCCAGAATTCGACTGGTGAGAACAATCCCCCGAAGTCTGTTGTAGAAAGCAAACACAAACAAAGCCTACACACAGTACGCAGGTGCAGCATTATATAAACCGTGAGTGATGAGTCATAGTTACGCCCGCCTCTTTTGATAGCCAACGTATGCAGTAGACAAAACATCATAGAACGAGCACAAAAACAATCAAATAACAATTTATTAATTCAATAAAACCCTAAATTGACAAAAGAACGTTAAAGAATTCAAACCGACACTTGAGAAAAATCTCATTTTTCATCCCAAGTATGAATCGAGAAGTATGAAAAATATTTGCCACACAATATTTTTGACACTCGCCGATCAGCTTGTTATTTAGCCACCAAAACCCCATATCCGACACTAAAACCAACAATAAGCACACATTTAGGTGCATTTCCCACGACTTTAAACCAAATATGAAATTTGGCGCCAACTATAAGCATAAGATTCCAGATTGGAAATAGTTGAAAAACTTTCATCGACCATTGAGGTTCGAATGAGCTATCTTGCATCAAAATCCGCCCAACCGTTATCGAGATCCAGGTGCGACAGACACACAGACACGACCTCCTCAACCCCCCTCCAGAGCCGAAATTGAAAATTCTCGTTCCAGCTTCGCTCTCTCATTCCACTCGAATTCAAATACGCCGCATTCAAATTACCTATACAACGGTTATTTACAATAAATTAATACAATATACAACAAGTGATTTACAAATCGGAGCTCCAGTCTCTAGGACAACGGGAAAAGAGCAAAAAATGGAACACAGCTTCGCCCAATTCATTTTTTGCATTAAAATTGCGGGTAAATTTGTATGTTTGAAGTCAGGTTGCACGTCAGCGTTGGAATATACTGCGACAAAAATAAGGAATAAGTTACATTTCTCAGTTGGCACACCCCGTTTTCCATATTTTCCCTCTCGTTTTTCTATTTTTCCTCGTTTTCCACGTTGCTTCGGGGACCCAGTATGAAAGTAATGTTTTCGCACGTCTCCAAAAAATCCCAAAAACATTTGCACATTTCAGATATCAACCGCCACGAACGATTTTACCAGGAATGGTTAATAAATTTCATGCCCAAAAACTGGGTCGTATACACGGGTATGAGCGTGATGCAGGCCATCACCACGGTCTCATTACTTTTCACCGCATCGGTGTTACTACAGCCAAATTAAAACAATGGCTGTAGTAAACCGAAAAGTCGCTGAGTTGTTTCTTATATCTAATCATACCTGTACTAAAAACAACATATTCCTGCTGACAAGAGTTTTGTCCAACAGGCAACACAGACCAATACCGCGGAAAGCGAGGTTTCGAATATACGGATCTTCTTCTTTAATACTTGGAGTTATCTGAACCAGAAAAATCAACGATGATATGAATGAAAACACTGTTAAAACACAATGCGATTACACACAATTTGACATCCAAGACACCAAATTATAAAAAATACAGTAAGTCCGCAATCAGAAACATTTAACACAATGTGCTCAACACAATGTTAAGTGAATTGTATATAGTTATCACAATCGATTAGAGTAATAGAACCACAAACAAGTACGCAATATTTACCACAATCCGCAACTGTAAATAAAACAATAACACAATATTAATTTGTTTTCATAATTTAGCCTTTCCTGAAATTTTAAATTTGCAGTACTGAGTAGCAAAGCAGATAATGTATACAGCGACGGTACTTCAACAGTCTCTTCAGGATATTCAGTCATCCAAGTTTTAATGCACAAATTAGATTCTTCTTTATGATCAAAGGTTTTCTCATGCTGGTATTTTAAGGAGCTATCGGCGCGCCATCTCAAGGTTCGTCGAACCGATAAACACTAATTCCTGCATTCCCACAAGGACAAAATAGTACCTAAAGTCCATTGACCTGTTAAGTCCGCCGCTATCTGGAGGAACGATAATTAACACATATATACATGAGAATAATTTCTCCGCAAGTTACGTGCTACTACAGCTTATATAACATGTATGTAAAATTGTAAATATCAGCGTATTGTCATGCCACCCGTTAGGTTGTAATTTTGGTAGCAAGCATAATGCAATGTTTGCCTATCGAGAACAACCTTCAGCAGGCACCGCTACATTTTACTAACTACTATATTACGAATAGGTAAAATGGCAATTTAATGTAATACTTTGGCCACCACCTCTGAATGATTATTTTTGACATAAACTAAGTAATATGTTTGCAAGTAGACCCTGGCCTGTCCACAGTCGGGGGCACCCTCAGCTTTTCAAATCCAAATCCCCCCACTCGGCCAAAACCCCCATGTTCAATTAAATCCAAAAAAATTTTGTCTCAAAATTTATGTACGCAAAATGTTTTTAAACATTAATTACCACTATTTTTAATGCTAAAATATTGTTTTTTAGCTTGAAAGTACGTTCACAGTAGTAAAAATGCATGAAAACATGGAAATATTTTGCATTTTAAGATATTTATCCCCCCACTTAAAAATTTCCCCCTAGTAATGAACGTGGGGACCCTCGAAGTTCCCCCCCACTTTTCGGAGGGTTGCGGACAGGCCAGAGACCCACAATTTACTTGTGTGCAAAAAGCTTTTTTGTTTTTAATCGATAGGCTTGCAACTTATAGCTGTTTGAAATATGTTTTACGCTATATTGCCATAATTCTGATATTGGAACTATAGAGTAAAAACCAATTTACAAGTCATCAAGCAAAGAACGACAGGTATCCGAAAGTTGTCCCATGCGACAATTTTTAAGCATTTCACACGTTATTGAAAGGCATTTAAATAGCACAGTCGGGTTACTCTAAAATGGGCGACGTTATTGACCAAAAATCAAATAACAATATTATTATTACTATTATTGATATATCTTATCCTATAACATGACTATAACGTATGTATTGTGCACTAGAATCACGATGTTTAAGAAAATATAGTTATATCTGTCAGTTTTAATAATACATTGCTGACAAATTACACTCTACGATAACTTGCAACTAGTCAGGCGCGACGCAACCTGATGTACTTCTGATAACGTGAATTGTAACAAGCTGACGGGCTCAGGTAGACAGTCGTGTAATTCGTCGGCCAGTTGACCACGTTACTCAGCGTGTTTTGCGGAAGATCTCCCTGGCTACAGGGGAGAACGACCACATCTCACATGGAAAGTGTCGAACAGGATATGCAACAACGTGGCCTTAGCAACACATGGCACTAGACAGGGAAATATGGATATACGGACTGGGCCTAACCCTACGTGCTTGAGTCAGCGGTCTCCAAAGGCGAGCAACTACTTGCAACTATATATACTACATGTGAGAGTGAAAAAGGTGAAAAATACTTTTCAGTCATTACATCACTCACTAAAATATTGAAAACAAAAGGGACACTGAACACCTTTAGAAAGTTATTTCACCCATTAAGATAACGAAAACAAGCAGATATCGAACCCCTTTGGAAAAAAGATTATTTACAATATTCTCTTTGCTGATGGGAAAAAAATCCGAACTATTCTGATACGATTTCTTATCCGGATATTATCGAGCAGTCTCGGAATATCCGGATATCGTGATATGCATTTGTGAGCAGTTGCAAAATGTTACTAGTTGAGAAGCGAGAAACAATGGATTTTAGGATGCCTTTTACAGATGTTTTCCTATGACCTTTTAGAAGACATTTTGTGGTTAGGCTTGCATATTGTGTGTTTAGGCAGTCAATTTTAGCGTATATATTTGCCCTAAACCACCGACATGAAGGAACTTGAGGCGACTTTCCCAGATTTGGTTTAGTTGGAACCACAAAACTCTTTTTCTGATATATTTTTTTAATGTTCAATAGATTTTTATTCAAGTGTATTTATATTTCTGCTTTTGGGTTTGTTGCTGCTTGATGAAACGGAGCTGGCTAAGCAAGCGGAGTTTCCATTGAATTAGGTAAAACGTTTCTTTCTCTATCGGAGTAAGCCATAATCCATCTTCATGTTGGTTGATTTCGACAAAATTTTTTTTTCATTTTTGCCTTTTAGATGAGAACTAAGTTCGTTAAGACCCATTTTTAGGGGCAAAATGGCAAAAGTTAACTTTTTAAGGACCTTCGCAAATCTGGAAACAAGGTTTCCTATGTTTCCGCATTTTATATCACGCGACACAGGCTGCCAGAGACCACTGCCCAAAATCAGCTCATGCAGATTTACTATTCTGCTCGACATCACTTTTATAAGGCCACTCCTGCCAATCCTCAGACCGCTTTATCGTTGACAATCTCAATTTCCAAAATGCAATTTGCTTTCATTTGACAACTACTAATGTAATTCTACCAGGGTATCAAGAATAGTTTATGCATTGTAGAAGTTCTGGCGCGATGAATATTACGGTTTGGTTACATAGAGCCCGTAAAAAATTTCATACCTTTTCAGTGATTTTCAAATGCTGTAGGGTCGACAAACCTGATTTGTCATCCTTTGGTTGGATATATAAATTGCTTTAATGTCTGTCATGCTATGAAAAAAAAATTTTTGCCCACATATCATGTGTATACCCAAAACAAGGAACAGGTAAATTTTTTAAATGATACACATCAAAGTATATTTTATATTGGAAATTACTAAATTTAAATAACAGACTCGAAAATGCCACAAGCTTGGCCTTTTATCAGATATTATGCATTTTTATCCTCGGCCGTATGAAATTTATTGCAAATTGGTGGGTATTGTACAATCCTGCATCCTTGGCTACTAATGGGCTCTGACACCTCATCTAAATTCCAAGATATCTAAAATATCCCAAATTTCCGTAATATTCTGAATGAATTAGGGTTAACTATAAATTAAAATAGTCAATAATGTTAATTTAAAACTGTCCACTCAAATATACTTAATCGTCGTGTTAGTGTAAACCCGTATATACCTTAAACATTAGTGCAAATGCATCTTATCAAGAGAAAATGTTTGTTTATATATATATAGAGTAAATCGTAAAATAGTGGTTGTACAGTACGCGCCAGAAATGACTCGCATTTCAAGCGAGCGGCTCGCTTGTGATTTCTAAACTAGATCAATAATAAATCCTATTTTCGGAATAAAATATTTCGACCGATTCGCGACCGAGCGACAATCATTTAAAACGGGTAATGTAGCAGTGAATGGTAAACTCTAATAGTCTTTGAAGTTTAATACAAGTTTAAAAATTTTGGACATGGTTTTCCATATCCGGATTACTGATATATCTCAATTTTACCCGGATATGGTAATCCATATCCACACCCATCACTAATTCTCTCATATCATTTACTAGTTATTTCATTCGCTAAAATACCGAAAGCAACGAAAAGGTTCACCACTACGCCATATAATTTTACATTTGTTCTACATATAAAATGACTATAATGTTGAACCTCCAGGTTGTCCAAAATCTCATTTCGAGCGAGTATCTTTAACTTGTGATTTCTCTTACTGAAATAGAAATGCAACAATGTTTTCAACCTCTTAAAGACAATCTATTTTATGTATCGTTAACACGAAATACATAATATCGAGTTGTGAAATTTACAAGTAAGGATTTCAGGAATTGAGGTTACCTTAAATAGTTTTTGTATTGCAGTATGTTGCTCTTATAATGATCACTACCTTAGGTTCATATTCAGTTACGTTACGGATTGGCAAACCCCTTTTGTCTTATCGGCATGTACTCATAAAATTGCATTTAAGTTCACCGAGATACTTTGATTTCGTAACTGTAGCTAGCCTTTTCAGTCTAACGAACTTATAGAAATAAACAAATACGTTTAAAGCTGATTTTTAACTATACAGTTTTCAAACGTTATAGATGCAGAAGTTCATGTTTCCATTAAGAGAATTATTTCTACTTTGTTTTCGTCACTTTGCTTGAACGAAAAAAATGGCGATGGACGTCTGTGGCACAATTTTCTTCGATAGGTCAGATAAAAACCAATTTTTGGGCACCCGCATAGAACAAATTTAGAGTATACGCAGGTAGCCAGCTACTAGAAACAGTGTTACAAAGTCACTAGAGGACTCAATTTATCAAGATACTTTTTAACGTTCCTAAACTTCTGCTTTATGATTTTGACCGATTTAGGTATCTACACTCTAGACTCTATGATTTGTGTTTTTTGGTCTAAACATGCTAGCTTGCCAATTTTGAGCTGCATTTTATCCAAATGTCACAATACTGGCTTTCAGCTGGGCTGCGATGGCTCTATGACAGCCTCCTCGTGATACCTGAAATACCACAAATTGTTGCTTTTTGGTCAAATTGCTATTTACATCTGTATCTGGTCTGTAGAAAAGTAAACTTGATCAATTTGGCGCTCTGGTGAACATTGTTTCCAGTACCCAGCTCCATAAAACTGGGCTAATCGGGGTTCTTGGGTCCACAAAAATCGATGTTTCGAAAGCGGAAGTTTAGGAACGTTAAAAAGTATACTTGATCAAATTGAGTCCTCTAGTGACTTTGTGAACACTGTTTCTAGTAGCTGGCTACCTGCGTATACCTCTAAATTTGTTCTATGCGGGTGCCCAAAAATTGGTTTTTATCTGACTCATCCAAAGAAAATTGTGCCACAGACGTCCATTGCTATTTTTTTCGTTCAAGCAAAGTGACGAAAACAAAGTAGAAATAATTCTCTTAATGGAAACATGAACTTCTGCATCTATAACGTTTGAAAACTGTATAGTTAAAAATCAGCTTTAAACGTATTTGTTTATTTCTATAAGTTCGTTAGACTGAAAAGGCTAGCTACAGTTACGAAATCAAAGTATCTCGGTGAACTGTAAATGCAATTTTATGAGTACATGCCGATAAGACAAAAGGGGTTTGCCAATCCGTAACGTAACTGAAATATGAACCTAAGGTAGTGATCATTATAAGAGCAACATACTGCAATACAAAAACTATTTAAGGTAACCTCAATTCCTGAAATCCTTACTTGTAAATTTCACAACTCGATATTATGTATTTCGTGTTAACGATACATAAAATAGATTGTCTTTAAGAGGTTGAAAACATTGTTGCATTTCTATTTCAGTAAGAGAAATCACAAGTTAAAGATACTCGCTCGAAATGAGATTTTGGACAACCTGGAGGTTCAACATTATAGTCATTTTATATGTAGAACAAATGTAAAATTATATGGCGTAGTGGTGAACCTTTTCGTTGCTTTCGGTATTTTAGCGAATGAAATAACTAGTAAATGATATGAGAGAATTAGTGATGGGTGTGGATATGGATTACCATATCCGGGTAAAATTGAGATATATCAGTAATCCGGATATGGAAAACCATGTCCAAAATTTTTAAACTTGTATTAAACTTCAAAGACTATTAGAGTTTACCATTCACTGCTACATTACCCGTTTTAAATGATTGTCGCTCGGTCGCGAATCGGTCGAAATATTTTATTCCGAAAATAGGATTTATTATTGATCTAGTTTAGAAATCACAAGCGAGCCGCTCGCTTGAAATGCGAGTCATTTCTGGCGCGTACTGTACAACCACTATTTTACGATTTACTCTATATATATATAAACAAACATTTTCTCTTGATAAGACGCATTTGAACTAATGTTTAAGGTATATACGGGTTTACACTAACACGACGATTAAGTCTATTTTAGTGGACAGTTTTAAATTAACAGTATTGACTATTTTAATTTATAGTTAACCCTAATTCATTCAGAATATAACGGAAATTTGGGATATTTTAGATATCTTGGAATTTAGATGAGGTGTCAGAGCCCATTAGAAGCCAAGGATGCAGGATTGTACAATACCCACCAATTTGCAATAAATTTCATACGGCCGAGGATAAATGCATAATATCTGATAAAAGGCCAAGCTTGTGGCATTTTCGAGTCTGTTATTTAAATTTAGTAATTTCCAATATAAAATACACCTCCACGTGGTATCATTTAAAAATCTACCTGTTCCTTGTTTTGGGTATACACATGATATGTGGGCAAAAATTTTTTTTCATAGCATGACAGACATTAAAGCAATTTATATATCCAACCAAAGGATGACAAATCAGGTTTGTCGACCCTACAGCATTTGAAAATCACTGAAAAGGTATGAAATTTTTTACGGGCTCTATGTAACCAAACCGTAATATTCATCGCGCCAGAACTTCTACAATGCATAAACTATTCTTGATACCCTGGTAGAATTACATTAGTAGTTGTCAAATGAAAGCAAATTGCATTTTGGAAATTGAGATTGTCAACGATAAAGCGGTCTGAGGATTGGCAGGAGTGGCCTTATAAAAGTGATGTCGAGCAGAATAGTAAATCTGCATGAGCTGATTTTGGGCAGTGGTCTCTGGCAGCCTGTGTCGCGTGATATAAGCTGCGAAACATAGGAAACCTTGTTTCCAGATTTGCGAAGGTCCTTAAAAGTTAACTTTTGCCATTTTGCCCCTAAAGATGGGCTCAACGAACTTAGTTCTCATCTAAAAGGCAAAAATGAAAAAAAAATTTTGTCGAAATCAACCAACATGAAGATGGATTATGGCTTACTCCGATAGAGAAAGAAACGTTTTACCTAATTCAATGGAAACTCCGCTTGCTTAGCCAGCTCCGTTTCATCAAGCAGCAACAAACCCCAAAAGCAGAAATATAGATAGCCTTAAATAAAAATCTATTGAACATTAAAATATGTATCAGAAAAAGAGTTTTGTGGTTCCAACTAAACGTAAATCTGGGACAGTCGCCTCAAGTTCCTTCATGTCGGTGGTTTAGGGCAAATATATACGCTAAAATTGACTGCCTAAACACACAATATGCAGGCCTAACCACAAAATGTCTTCTCAAAAGGTCATAGGAAAACATCTGTAAAAGGCATCCTAAAATCCATTGTTTCTCGCTTCTCAACTAGTAACATTTTGCAACTGCTCACCGGATGCGATATCACGATATCCGGATATTCCGAGACTGCTGATAATATCCGGATAAGAAATCGTATCAGGATGTTCGGATTTTTTTGCCCATCAGCAAAGAGAATATTGTAAATAATCTTTTTTCCAAAGGGGTTCGATATTCTGCTTGTTTTCGTTATCTTAATGGGTGAAATAACTTTCTAAAGGTGTTCAGTGTCCCTTTTGTTTTCAATATTTTAGTGAGTGATGTAATGACTGAAAAGTATTTTTCACCTTTTTCACTCTCACATGTGAGTATATACTAGTTGCAAGTAGTTGCTCGCCTTTGGAGACCGCTGACTCAAGCACGTAGGGTTAGGCCCAGTCCGTATATCCAGATTTCCCTGTCTAGTGCCATGTGTTGCTAAGGCCACGTTGTTGCATATCCTGTTCGACGACGCGTTTCCATGTGAGATGTGGTCGTCCTCTCCCCCTGTAGCCAGGGAGATCTTGCCGCAAAACACGCTGAGTAACGTGGTCAACTGGCCGACGAATTACACGACTGTCTACCTGAGCCGTCAGCTTGTTACAATTCACGTTATCAGAAGTACATTGAGGTTGCGTCGCGCCTGACTAGTTGCAAGTTATCGTAGAGTGTAATTTGTCAGCAATGTATTATTAAAACTGACATATATAACTATATTTTGCTTGAACATCGTGATTGTAGTGCACAATACATACGTTATAGTCATGTTATAGGATAAGATCTGTCGATAATAGTAATAATAATATTGTTATTTGATTTTTGGTCAATAAGCGTCGCCCATTTCAGAGTAACCCGACTGTGCTATTTAAATGCCTTTCAATAACGTGTGAAATGCTTAAAAATCGTCGCATGGGACAACTTTCGGATACCTGTCGTTCTTTGCTTGATGACTTGGTAAATTGGTTTTTACTCTATAGTTCCAATATCAGAATTATGGCAATATAGCGTAAAACATATTTCAAACAGTTATAAGTTGCAAGCCTATCGATTAAAAACAAAAAAGCTTTTTGCACACAAGTAAATTGTGGGTCTCTGGCCTGTCCGCAACCCTCCGAAAAGTGGGGGGGGGGAACTTCGAGGGGTCCCCACGTTCATTCTCGGGGGAAATTTTTAAGTGGGGGGATAAATTTTGCTTAAAATACAAAATATTTCCATATTTTCATGCATTTTTACTACTGTGAACGTACTTTCAAGCTAAAAAACAATATTTTAGTATTATAAATAGTGGTAATTAATGTTTAAAAAACAATTTGCAAAAGAACATAAATTTTCAGACAAAAAATTTTTGGAATTAGTTGAACATGGGGGTTTTGGCCGAGTGGGGGGATTTGGATTTGAAAAGTGAGGGGGGGGTCCCCCACTGTGGACAGGCCAGGGTCTACTTGCAAACATATTACTTAGTTTATGTCAAAAATAATCATTCAGAGGTGGTGGCCAAAGTATTACATTAAATTGCCATTTTACCTATTCGTAATATAGTAGTTAGTAAAATGTAGCGGTGCCTGCTGAAGGTTGTTTCTCTCGATAGGCAAACATTGCATTATGCTTGCTACCAAAATTACAACCTAACGGGTGGCATGACAATACGCTGATATTTACAATTTTACATACATGTTATATAAGCTGTAGTAGCACGTAACTTGCGGAGAAATTATTCTCATGTATATATGTGTTAATTATCGTTCCTCCAGATAGCGGCGGACTTAACAGGTCAATGGACTTTAGGTACTATTTTGTCCTTGTGGGAATGCAGGAATTAATTTTTATCGGTTCGACGAACCTTGAGATGGCGCGCCGATAGCTCCTTAAAATACCAGCATGAGAAAACCTTTGATCATAAAGAAGAATCTAATTTGTGCATTAAAACTTGGATGACTGAATATCCTGAAGAGACTGTTGAAGTACCGTCGCTGTATACATTATCTGCTTTGCTACTCAGTACTGCAAATTTAAAATTTCAGGAAAGGCTAAATTATGAAAACAAATTAATATTGTGTTATTGTTTTATTTACAGTTGCGGATTGTGGTAAATATTGCGTACTTGTTTGTGGTTCTATTACTCTAATCGATTGTGATAACTATATACAATTCACTTAACATTGTGTTGAGCACATTGTGTTAAATGTTTCTGATTGCGGACTTACTGTATTTTTTATAATTTGGTGTCTTGGATGTCAAATTGTGTGTAATCGCATTGTGTTTTAACAGTGTTTTCATTCATATCATCGTTGATTTTTCTGGTTCAGATAACTCCAAGTATTAAAGAAGAAGATCCGTATATTCGAAACCTCGCTTTCCGCGGTATTGGTCTGTGTTGCCTGTTGGACAAAACTCTTGTCAGCAGGAATATGTTGTTTTTAGTACAGGTATGATTAGATATAAGAAACAACTCAGCGACTTTTCGGTTTACTACAGCCATTGTTTTAATTTGGCTGTAGTAACACCGATGCGGTGAAAAGTAATGAGACCGTGGTGATGGCCTGCATCACGCTCATACCCGTGTATACGACCCAGTTTTTGGGCATGAAATTTATTAACCATTCCTGGTAAAATCGTTCGTGGCGGTTGATATCTGAAATGTGCAAATGTTTTTTGGATTTTTTGGAGACGTGCGAAAACATTACTTTCATACTGGGTCCCCGAAGCAACGTGGAAAACGAGGAAAAATAGAAAAACGAGAGGGAAAATATGGAAAACGGGGTGTGCCAACTGAGAAATGTAACTTATTCCTTATTTTTGTCGCAATATATTCCAACGCTGACGTGCAACCTGACTTCAAACATACAAATTTACCCGCAATTTTAATGCAAAAAATGAATTGGGCGAAGCTGTGTTCCATTTTTTGCTCTTTTCCCGTTGTCCTAGAGACTGGAGCTCCGATTTGTAAATCACTTGTTGTATATTGTATTAATTTATTGTAAATAACCGTTGTATAGGTAATTTGAATGCGGCGTATTTGAATTCGAGTGGAATGAGAGAGCGAAGCTGGAACGAGAATTTTCAATTTCGGCTCTGGAGGGGGTTGAGGAGGTCGTGTCTGTGTGTCTGTCGCACCTGGATCTCGATAACGGTTGGGCGGATTTTGATGCAAGATAGCTCATTCGAACCTCAATGGTCGATGAAAGTTTTTCAACTACTTCCAATCTGGAGTCTATAAGCTTATAGTTGGCGCCAAATTTCATATTTGGTTTAAAGTCGTGGGAAATGCACCTAAATGTGTGCTTATTGTTGGTTTTAGTGTCGGATATGGGGTTTTGTGGGCCAACAAGCTGATTGCGAGTGTCAAAAATATTGTATGGCAAATATTTTTCATACTTCTGATTCATACTTGGTATGAAAAATGAGATTTTTCTCAAGTGTCGGTTTGAATTCTTTAACGTTCTTTTCCCGGTCAATTTAGGGTTTTATTGAATTAATAAATTGTTAGTTGATTGTTTTTGTGCTCGTTGTATGATATTTTGTCTACTGCATACGTTGGCTATCAAAAGAGGCGGGCGTAACTATGACTCATCACTCACGGTTTATATAATGCTGCACCTGCGTACTGTGTGTAGGCTTTGTTTGTGTGTGCTTTCTACAACAGACTTCGGGGGATTGTTCTCACCACTCGAATTCTGGCTCGCAAGCGAGCTTCACTGGTTTATGTTTTGGGTCATATGAAGTGTTGTGACGCACAGAATTTTGGCTTTTGTAGACAAGTAAAAGTGATTTCGAAATTACGCGGAGACCTTAATCCGTATTTTCGCAGTGTAACCGCTAAGAGGAAATTAATCCCACCAATCAACTATGTAGACTGGAGCGCCGACTTGTGAATCAGTTGTATATTGTATTAATTTATTATAAATAACCAGCGTAACGGTAATTTGAATAAGGCGTATTTTATGTTTTTGGTTTATATTCATCGTTGTGACGTAAATAATTTTGGCTTTTGTAGACAGGGAAAACTGATTTAGAAATACGCGGCGACCTTATCCATATCTTCGCAATGTAATCGCTAAGAGAAAAATTATTCCCAGCAATCTTCTATGTCGGTGAAATTACCCATGTATGCGGTACGTTCTCCACATCTTCGCAATGTAATCACTAAGAGACAAATTTCGGCAGCTACAGGTTTAACTGACCTCCCCAGCCAAAAAAACTGTGGTCGGAGCTGGCCCTCGTGAAACTTGGTGAGGGAGTGTGCACGACGACCCCCTAAAACTAGGAAGGGACAGGCCGAAAGCGCTCGCGTTATCAAATACGGGCTAACATTAGAGTGTAGGAAAGTGTCATGCTCTTTTCAAGTGCACTCTTGTTATTACTAATAGTTATTGTGTTGATACATAATACGTAACAGATAAAAATGAATTACTACGTATTAATCACACTGCATGGATTAGAGCGGAAGTATCACAATCATGAGGCTACATGTTCGATCCCTCCTGTGAGCATAATTTTCTCACGCCGTGTGCTTCAGCTACCCTGGTTACGACTGTAGCGGAACGGGAGATAAGAACTCGCAACAACATTCAGTCTTGACGAGTACTGTACAAACGCTAATGTTGCACCCGACAGTTCAAAACATCAAATATCAGGATAATTACCTCTAAAAGATGTGTGCTGTGTTTGCTGTGTCATTCTTTGAAATAATACTAAATACTATGGCAAATTCGTTGATTCTGGAAAGGTGTGTTAGCGTTTGTGTACAAAGCATATCAAAATTTATTAGTGTTAGTTTTTTGTTCTAAAGAATAGGAGTCAGATTTAGCGCAATTGTGAAATTTCTGGATTTGACTGCATCCAAAAATTTCAAGATGAAACAATGCGTTCATTGTATATAGATTCTATAATGGACGAACTGCCATTACAATAAAGAATTCTCCTGCTATAACCAAGACGACACCAGTATTACGATTTCTTTATCTAAATATTATAGACATTGAAAGTTGATATTGTGCAAGTTAAAAAGACAACATTGCGAGTCTTGTTTGATCTACTCATTTTGTATGGGACGGATATCGCCGAACCGTTGGTCGAATCGGAAGACCCTAACGTGTCAGCGGTCAACATTGCCGATAGTATATTATCGTTGTTTGTAGAAATGTTAGATAATACTGAAGTGAGTTAGGAATTTTTTCTTTAAGAATACTGGAACATTACTGTTGACAAAAATTTATAGCGCTTGATTATCGGATCGATTTTTACGGATGTGTTGTTCTTTGTATCAGAGGCATTAGTGACTGTGCTTCAATGCAGAAACTGTAAACATGGAGTGCACCGATTTTAGAGTTACGTCATGTCTTCAAGTCTAATTGGGAAATGGAATAGTCCAGTGTTGCGTAGGGCCCAAAATTCTAGGTGGGTTCTCAGGGGTTGGGCCTAACCCGAAGATTGACGGTCCGTTCATTCGTTTAGGGGTTTTCTAATACTGAAAGATATTCCATTTGCAATTGCATTATATATATGACATATACATTGCATAGCTTACGAAAGAATACATTATACAACAGCGTAACGCTCGTCTACCCTAGGCGCGGGCCACGTGAACTACAGTTCTTGCTTCATCAATAGCAGAGGACTACTGCTACGACATGTATATCAAAATTTGAAACCAAATGATTGGTCTCTTCCGCATTATTTGCTCCACAGTTGCCAATACCACCATTTTGTAAACGACGTCAGCAGTAATCCTTTCTTCCCACTTCACCCTCGGCATCTATCTGAGCATCTTCCTGTCAGTCCTCGCAGTTATTTTGTTCGGCTTCGTTGGTGAGAGCCCAGTTTTCTCACCCAGGTGTTAAGACATAGCAAATGGCAGCGTCATAGACCTTCTCTCTCTGGGCTTTAGAGAATGTGTTTATTAACGAGGAGGTGTGCGAATTCTTTCGATTTCGTTCACTCATTTTGCGGTCTTCTTGTCGGCCGTTTAACGTCTTCTTAACTGTCCACCATGTTTCCAATGTATACAACCAACCATTCAACCACTTCGTGCTTCTTATCCTCTGTCTAGCGCTTTAGTCGACAGACGGTGTTATGACAGGGTCGAAATATGAAGCGTTCATTTGTGTTCGGCAACGCTGCTAGAGTTCCCAACACTTTGTGGACCCAGCCTGAGCGCTTGCTGTATATGATAGCGTTGGTTCACACTCCCTTGCCACAACTTCTACACGGAAACCTGCCAGATTCTACGAGTGAGCAGTTGTTGCGGTTTACCAATACATTGGTTTTTGTTTCATTGAGTTTCAGTTCATTGCTTTCCAACCTTTAATACCAAAGCTTGAGTCTGTCTGAGGTCATATGCCGTGCGGCTGTGATTACAATGTGATCAGCGAATAGCACCTCACAATTCCGCGGTTTCACTCCTGTCTGCATTGCAATATCGAACAGAAGGGCGCTCAGAGCTAATCCTTGATGGGCACCCACCGTTATATCGAAGCCTTGATGAACTCAATGGTTTTGCATCACATGCCTTGGATACGGTGTATGATTGCATTACCTTTACCAACAGCGCTTCCGCCACGCCTTGTTTACGGGTCTTTAAATCGGCCACTTTTCGCGGTTCTTGATGGAATGCTGCACTGCCTATGTTCTGGTAGACAGATGTATTCAGTCGAGATCTACAATTTTGCTGACCTCGATTTTTTGTGAAGCCACACCCTGCGCCACTGTGGCCCCGAATTTGGTTGGTCGATAATTTTTCAAATTTTGGAATGTTATTGTGTGTTTTATGTTACAATGAGTGCCCATTAGGTTATCAAGCACGCTGGATACAATGGTTTTGCTATCTAGAGTGCAACATGGCTGTATTGTACTTGGGGTTCAAGGGTTTTACGCCCGATTTCCAA
Source organism: Trileptium ribeirensis (assembly GCA_030248225.1). Taxonomy (NCBI): domain Eukaryota; kingdom Metazoa; phylum Nematoda; class Enoplea; order Enoplida; family Thoracostomopsidae; genus Trileptium; species Trileptium ribeirensis. Next base: position 32,289 of record JASANE010010021.1, read on the forward strand.
AAAGTGTGTCGTCATTTGTCTGATTACGTATTGCATGCAGGACTTCAAGAATGGTCTATAGAATAGGTATTTCTATCTATGTATATGTGCTCTGTTTCCGGAGTATAGTCTGTATGCAGTTGTTTCGCTGCGTATTGCGTGCAGGTTATGGTTTAGGGTGGACGAGGTTTTAGGATTTTCAATGCATTCAGGGTCTAAGGTTTTAGGGTGGTACATGTACATTAAACACACCATGTTAAAGGTGACATGAAAACAAAATGTTAACTTAAAATGAAACCACGCTCGCTCCGTTTCACTATCGCTTGAGAGAGACTAGTAGTTTAATTTAATATTGCATTTTTAGGAAAGTGAGCTACACTTTCTTATCGCTGAAGGTATATGCAAATTGTTGCTTCATCAAGTCATATATTCACCGAAACTGTTGTGTCGATTAACTTTGATGTGGTTCTGCGATGTATCAAAGGATAATCCTCAACTGCGCAGCTGCATCGGAACATTCCTGCCTATATTTGCGTTCAGTTGTCGGTAAGCGATTGACTCAGTATATGTTTATGAAAATGTGTTGACTCAGTATATGTATATGAAAATGTGATGTTATTGTTGTCTCTAATGCAAGTTGTAAGAAAAGGCAAATTTAAATAGAATATCCGGAGTTTACATAAAGAAATTTTTTTTCTAAAATTGAATTTTGGAGTTAAAGTTTAAAAACGTAAACATTTCAAAAATTGTTTTACCCTTAATAAACATGTTTTTGCAGCGCTTTCAGGGTCAGTAATTAACTGTTAGGCCAAAACAATGCATGCACGAGGCCCAAGGTCCCAAGAGGGAGAGTCGGTACTTTTGGGAGGTCCTTCACAGGGAAGAGGGATAAATTTTCAAAATTTTTGGGACTCAAAAATTTTATTTTATTCGATTTTTGCATATTTTTACCAAAATCTTCCGTGCGCTTTTGGCGTGGGGAAGGAAGGGCGGGGTAGTGGTGGTACGAAGCCTCAAGGGGCATCGCACTATATACTCAGGGGGTTTTTTTCGATGGCAAAAGTAACTAGGATTTGCCTTTTAGTTGAACGCGAACATCTCCGGCCATCTTCAAGGACAAATGGCAAAAACTTTTTTTAAGAGTTCTTTGCCATGGACTCTCCAAATAGGGGACCCTGGCATTTTTCGGTTCCCCCTGGTTTAAAACAGGTGCCCCCACCGGTTCATTGCCTTGGGCTTCCCCGGTTCATTGCCTCTTGGTAAATTTTTTGTTTCCAGAGTGTATACAATTTGTACTAACTTTCCGTTCTGAAGCCAAAAATTTCGCAAACTGTCAAAATTTGCTTCAAAATCGTTTATCTCAATCAAAAGGGATTTGGCAGTGTTTCTGACACGATTTTTAATCTTTTTCTTTTAGCAAAATGCCTTCTGGCAAAATCGTGCGCCCCGGGTTCGGAACTAGGGGCCCCTGGCAAATTTTTGCACGAATGGAGACCCCAGTTTGCCAAATCTGGCCGTACGGGTACCGTATTTTGTAGCATATATCTCGCGACACGGGCCTCGCTTCGAAAACTGAGATCACCACATTGAATCAGATCGTTACTGATCACGACTTTTTTTTGTGAAGTCACTCACTGTGCCGCGTTGGGGCCACATAGGGCCGACCTTGTGTCAGAAATAGCGTTTTTTTAAGATTTCGGTATGTTATTGTGTGTTTTACCTAGCGATGAGTGCGTATTAGGTTATCAAGCACGCTGGATACGATGGTTTTGCTATCTAGATCCCATCATGACCATATACTTTTCATGCGGTTGCAAGGGTTTTACGGTCGACTATCAAGATTCCCAGTTTATGGTTATGTATTGCGTGCATAGCCTATATAGGGTTTTCGGTATTGGTTTGGTTATTTAGAGTCCAACACGAATATTTCATGCATTTTCAGTTGTTTTCAATAGGTTTAGAGTCAATGAACCCAATCGCCAGAATTTTCCGTGACGGCCAGAAATAAGTACCAACATAATTGATTAAAATTTCTATCAATTGCGATTAAACCAAATTTCGATCGATGCGATTTCAATTTTGCTACCGTTTTCGATTGGTCTTATTTTTGGTCGCGACTATATGTATTACTACGGCGCATGCAGAATGTTTTGTCAGAACGTAGTGGAGATTTTGTGTTGCAGGGGTGAAATCTTTTAAATACCGTGTGCGTGTGTGTGATCGGCCATAACTCGGGAACGCCTTCGATTTTCATGATCTTGGGTTCACTCGAACCGGCATAGTCGATTTACCGTGTGCATCCTCGAGCGTTCTTTGATTTGGGGTCTGATTCCGGGGTCAGGGGTCAAAATGTGGGTTTTTGGTACCCCTCACGTTTTAGTACCTTTCACATTTTATTACCCTTCACGGAAACAAGGTTATTTTAATCTTAACTTTGGAATTTTTTCTCTAGATGGTTTTATTTTGTAGTAAAATGATAAATGCCGATGTCTCTTTTTTGTTTTTCCTTTAAGGCTTTGGTTCTGGATTTATGGGGTCTCAGGTACGGGGTATGGCGTCCCAATGGTTGCTCATTGCCGGTGTGGTTTTGCTCTGTGACCCATGGGTGTGAGGGTATGGCGTCCCAAGTTTCGTGGTCAGAGAGCAAAATAAATGTTTTTTTACCTCATTTTAGTACGCATGACGGAAGCAAGAACTTTGGAATTTTTTTATCTGGTTGGGTTTATTTCATAGTAAAACGATGAATGCCGATGCCTCTTTTTTGTTTTTCGATTACGGCAGCGGTTCATAGGGTTTGAGGCATGGCACCCCCTTGGTTCCTTGACCCAAAATCCGAAAATTGTTTCTGACGTTCTGAGGGGTTAAAAAGTTTTACTTGGTGGTTTTTGGGCAAGGCAAACTCGTTACTGGTGTTGATTTTGCTCTGCGATCTATGGTTGTATGGGTACGGGGGTATGGCGCTGCCATGGTTCATCTATCCAAAGTTCCTAATTTTACTGTTACTTCCTGGGAGGCTGATAGCTTGCACTTGGGGGTTTTGGGGCATGGTAAACTTATTGCCGGTGTTAGTTTTGTTCGAACTTGTGCTGTATTGTGCGATATCCACATATAGCATATCGATGTATGCTATCGAGAGCTGATTGGCTGTGCACGAAAAACGCGTAGGTGTACCTATGCTCTACTACGTTCTGCGATCTCGATAGAGTTACTAGTGAATAGGTTTTTCTGTACGCTGAATAGATTGTTTAGTATCTAGAGACTAGCATGAATAGTTTGTGCGTTTTCAGTTGTTTTCGAAGGGTTTAGGACTAGTTTTTAGGGTTTTCATTGGATAAAGGATTACATGATTTTAGTGTAGTATGTACATCAATCACAAAGCCTGTTACAAGTGATTTTACAAAATGACCACTCGATGAAGGTACGCTAGCTCTGTTTCACCCTCGCTTGCGAGTTACTAGTCTGTATAGTGTTGTGTATAACTAAGTTGTGTGGGAAGCATTTTGTCAGAACGTAGCGAAACGTAGTGGAGATTGCGTTGCAGGGGTGAAATCTTTAAAATTTCGTCTGTGTGATCGGCCATAACTCAGGAACGACTTAATCGGTTGTCATGATCTTGGTTTCATTCGAACCGGCTTAGTCCATTTACCTTGCACAACACTGGGTGTTTTTGATTTGGGGTTTGGTTCCGGGATCAGGGTCAAAATGTGGGTTTTTTGCACCATTTTAGTGCCCTTCACGGAAACAAGATTATTTTATCTTAATTTTCGAATTTTTTTCTCTGATTGGTTTTATTGCATAGTAAAATGATAAATGCCGATGCCCTTTTTTTTGTTTTTCGATTAAGGTTCCGGTTATGGATTTATAGGGTTTGAGGTACGGGGGTATGGCACCCCAACGATTCCTCGACCCAAAATTTGAAAATTTGTTTTGGCATATTGGGCGGTTGATAAGTTTTACCTCGGGGTTTCGGGCATGGGAAATTCATTGCCGGTGTTAGTTTTGTTCTAACTTGTGCGGTATTGTGTGGTATCCACATTTAATATATCGACGTATGCTATCGATAGCTGATTGTATGAAAAGGTGTAGGTGTACCTATGCTTCACTACGTTCTGCAATCTCGATAGAATTACTGGTATGAAGTGGTTGTGGTATTATACCACCAGTGATGGGAATTTTCAGATGGTCTGGTCTTGTGTAATATATGTTCCTGGTGTTAATATATTTTCATAATAGTCGCTGAATTGTGATGGATATGTTGAACTTTAATCGAAATCTGTTTTTATTCTGCATTTTGATTGAAAGGTTGTGACTTCATTTTTCCTGTATCATAGACATTAGTTTTGCATCACTTCTTAGTGTTTGGAGTTTATGAGTTTAGTAGAAATGATTTTCTGACCATTATACAGTGTTAATAGTACCTGGGGTTTTGAGCTAGGACGCTCAGGTTCCGGCATGTTGGTCATCAGAAACACACGAAGGAATTACACCAAATGTTAGCTATGGAATCGTGTCCCACAACCGAAAATTCGTATTGCAGCAGGCCGCACTTAATTTTATTCACTAAAAAGCATAGGTAAATAAGACATATTTTAACTGTTTTGTTAAGATGGTTATTTTTATTGTCATGTCACTTCCCAGGGGTTCTAGGGGTCGGGTAAGGGAAAAATTTGGCTGGGGCATGACTCTCTTTGAATCGTCGAAATGTTGGGGAGTTCGAAATCCTGGGTACCGTAACTCCATTGTGTAGAGGATAGGACTTAGGGAAAACGTAAATAATCAGTTTTAGACGCAACCAAGAAGCGATTCAAGAAGCATTTTTTATGATTGTGCGAACCCTACTGTATGCTCCAATCGACAGCCCACTTGCTAAGGTGGATATTAACAACGTCTCGAGCTTTCTCGTGCAACTGACTAATGAAAAGCATTTGAGTCCCAATGCGCCAGGAGCTAAAGTTAGTTTTTAATAATATTGAAAGATTGTTTTAAGCAAATTGAAAAATGTAACCACTTAACCTATTCCAGCGTAGTGAAACTATTATTGTCTTGACCGGAACATTTTATCAGCTGGTTTGTTTCATTGTTAAAGTGGTGAGATCTGAATATACTCACTTATTGCGTAGGGTCTCACAGGCCAATAAAAACCCATTTTCTCACGCTAGCGCGGCGTCGTAAGTGTAAGCACAATAACAAAGCAGCGTGTATAGCTTCATAGAGACTGAATTGCGTTCAAATCCAATATCATACAAATCGTTCGAGAGATTGCGGGGATGTTGCAGTTTTCGTACCTGTGTTAGACTACAAGATCCTCATCTAAGAACCATTTTTATGCAACCCAGCCATGTTGGAGAACACAATAACTACATGAGCTAAAAAGCTGCACAGAGGCTGGTTTGCTTAGAAAAAGGACCCAATATCGCATAGTAGCGGTTATGGTGATTGGAATATATATGTTGTGTGTTTTGGGTCTCGCGGCCCAACTAAAAACATCTTACCCAATCCCTCACCGTAACTATAGCACTATAACAATTGAAACGGCATATAGGATGATTTGCTTTAATATTGCAGTTTTCCTGTATTTTGGGCTGTAGAACCCATACGTAGAGTATGGATTCCTCTAAAAAATGATTCTAATTTCACCATATACAGTCGCGGCCAAAAATCGAAACCGAAATCTACCTAAATTAAATTTCGTTTAATCGACATTTTATAAATTTGAAATTGATTTAAACTTCCTTAAAATAGAAATCGATCGAAATTAGTGTCGGGCCATAGTAAAAGTGCTTGGCTGATTTTACCGATTCGTTCGCCGCAAAGTTAGCCCAGTGCTACTGGGTTTGCTTTGGCATACAGAGTTAAACTAAATTTAATGATTATGACAGTTAATCCTACCATGATTTTAGCAAAACCTTGTTCTGTTGGACTATACCGTATTCAGAACTAACAATTAAATTAAAACAACATTTTCTCCGGTACATTTTTGCACATTCTGCACAAGGTTAGCTTACAGAATGCTATTCGCTAAATTTATAGCAACAAGGTCCTATAAATGGTTCCCAATTACAATCACTGAACGATGCATGCTAACGGTTTATCGAAGCAAAGACCACTTCCGTACTATTTTATTCAATTCTTACTGGGTTTTGGTTGTAAGTCTTCAGGAATATAAAGCGCCACTCCACCCCTGTAAAGTTACGGTTATGGCCAGAACCATGTCAAATTTGGTGTTGCACTATTTTTGTTCTTAATTATTTGCTTGACGTAATGTAATACTGGCCTGTCCACAGCCCTCTGAAGAATGGGGGGACTTCGGGGGGCCCCCATGTTCATCCTCGGTGGAAAAGTAAAAGTGTGGGGGGATAAATTTTGCTTAAAATACTAAATATTTCTATATTTTCATGCATTTTTACTACTGTAAATGTATTTTCACGCTAAAAAATTTTTTAACATTTTAGCGATATTTTAGCATTATAAATAGTGCTAATTAATGATAAAAAACAATTTGCAAACAAAAAACAAATTTTCAGACAAAAAAAATTTTTGGAATTAGTTGAACATGGGGGTTTCGGCCGAGTGGGGGAACGGACATGGGGGAACACCTCACGAACATGGGGGAATTGGAAAGTGGGGGTCCCCTCCACCACCCCACGGTGGACAGGCCATAAAGTCTTGCTTATCAGATAAATTTTTTGTTTGTTGCATGGATGTAGTGAGGCAGATTAAAGAAAAAAGAATGTTCATTTTGAAATTAAAAATAACGGACTAAACTCCTACTGAATCCGGCCCTTCGCTTTTTTTTGCACTTTGCCCAGTTAGGGTTATTATTAACGATTTATGGATTGTGAATGAATTTATATCATGAACCAGAAAAAAATTCAAAAATCCGATGTATGAAGCTTCGCGTATTTCTGCTGTACGTTAAAAGCGTGATCGAAAAATTATGAAAGTTGAGGGACTAGATACATGTCAAAATGGTATCTTACAAAATATGAACAATTCCGTAACAATTCTTTCAGTCCAACAGTCCCAATCGGTGAATCTGATTTATGGTTTTGGGTGGTTCCTGTGTTAACGTGTGGGGCATTTGGTTTTTAAATGATGTTTTAACGGCAAGATAAGTTTGTAAAACGTTCCGGTACGTATTGACAACTAACGGTCTATTGGCGTTTTTGTAACTAAGCGTGCCCTGGATTACCGTTGACAACCACAGATTTAAGGTGTTTATTTTGGTTTCGTATGAATAAAATAGTTGTTGCTATACAGTCACGGACAGAAATAACTTGAGAGAAAAAAGAACGCAACAAGATTGCTTTGTTAACTAACGTTATAGCCTTCGTTCATAAACATTCGTTCAAAAATATAACATGCTGTTTACGTTTGTGTTAGCGTTCGTTTGTGTTTACATTCGTTCGCGTTCCTCATTGATTTTAAATGCACTTTTTTTGTCCGTGACTGTAAAACTTGTGTACACTAGACTTTGTGAGCACTATTTCGAGTATCTACATTCCTTTCTATATTTCTAAACTTTTGCTAACTGCTTTTAAGTTGGACCGAAACTTCGATTTTTTGTATCTGGCTCGCCCGCAAGTGCTATTTAGGTCAGCAAAAAGTAAACTTGCTAACTTGGGCAATGTAATCACTGTTCAGCACGATTTCGGGTACTTACATAGCTTCCTATATTCCTAACCCTGGGCTAAACCCATTTCCGGGAAACCAAAAGTTCGATGTTTCTTATCTCTTTGGCCCAGAGCGCGATTTAGGTTGAATAGTAAATATATCACACCGAAATCCTTTAGAAGGTAGATATTTTACTTACTTCTCACTGAGATATCGAAAACTAGAAAATTGAACACCTGTAGAAATATTTTTTCATTACGTTTTCTCCCACTTTTGTCAGCTGTTTCAGTCATTAAAATATCGTGACAACTAAACCGTCGACCCCTACAGCAAACCTGAATTTTCATTCAGAGGCGCCAGGGGAGAGCACCCGACTCCGTGGGAGAGCCAGGTGGTGATATTTAATTTTTGAAATTTTATGGTTATAGCGTTTGGCACTCTTCTAGTCAAGATCACTTCAGTAACTCAGTTTTAACTACATTCTATTAGTGTGTATATTGCTGGCCTTGTCCACATCCATCCGAAAAGTGGGGGCAATTTTGGGGCCCCCAGGTTCATTTTCGGGGGAAATTTCACATTGGGCGATAAATTTTGCTTAAAATACTAAGTATTTTCATATTTTCATGATGATTTAGTGCCGTAAATGTATTTTCAATATATAAAACCATGTTTTAGCATTATAAATAGTGGTAATTAATATTTAAAATACAATTTGTATACAAAAAACTTAAATTTTCATACAAAATTTTTTTGTTCTTAGTTGAACATGGGGGCTTTCGGCTGAGTGGGGCGGACGGACATGTTGGGATTTGGAAATGGGGGGGTCCCACCATCTCCCTTTCACTGTAGCCAAGCCAGTATTATGGGCTTAAGCTTATTTTTACGTTTAGGCTGAGCCTTTAAGCTAAGTCAAGACCTGAACCATTATCTTAGCCAAGGCTAAGTCTAAGCTTAGGATTACTGGATTATCGTTAAAGTGGGATTATTGTTGACTAGCTGAGATACTCGGCGTTGCCCGTTGTTGGAAAACATTTGCGGCATTGGCGAATTGATTACCATTACCTATGTGAGTTTTTTTGCGTAGGTTATATTGAAGGTTCGAAATGTGCGAATTCTCCAAACTCAATGAACTTAATAGACAACTTTGATCAGGCAAGGTTCATTCAGAAGAACGGAATAAGTTTGGCTATCGTCTGTAATCAAGTCGTAAGTCGTTCTCATCATTGTGAACCACCGGTTTTCATTCAGCCGATATTATAGAGAACATACAGACAGACATACGATATGAACTATGGTTTCTTTTAAAAGCACGCAAAAACTACTCGCCTAATACACACATTATCACCTACCATGTCTTCTATTCACAGCTCACAATTATGTTACACAGGACTGTAAAATGTGTGTTGTTTTTCTTGCACGTCCTTCCGTAAATATAATGTCAGAATGTATATAGTTCGCGCGGTATAATGTGAGATTCGACAGGTTCAACCACGCTTGTGAATTGAGATTGAAAGCAATGCTTTCAGCTCAACCAACTATGCGATGGATATGTAGAATGCAGTTATAAACTGAAGTGCCAATGTCGAACCCACGTCCACGCATCGACGCCACAGACTGGACGCTATGCGCTTTCGGCGCAACGTAAAATAAGTTTTAGGCATTAGGCAAAAAGATTAAAAAAAATTAAGTTGAAACTTAGGTAAATACACATGACTTATTACAGTAATTTTATGTACAGTCATTTACTTACTGATGATAAAATGTTAGCCCAAATCTCCACCCAAAAAGAACGTGAGGCATTTTGAAAAATAATTTAAAAGTATGTTCGACTGCGCCGAATAAACGATCGACGGACGTATCATACGGGAATAAAACTAAAAGAAAAACGATTACGTGTGTTGACTATAAAAACTAAAAATGAGTTTCGATTCAGTCGTAATAATTACACACATCCGCATATTTTGACTAAACAACATTTACACAAATCCTTATACAAACTGAATCTATACAATACTACTTATAATAAACTGTTTAGTCACACAAAAGTAGCTCCGGCGTCTTGAAACTATGTAAAAACTGTGTTCCAGTAAGCTTGGACGACGTCGGTACTTCCATATGGTAGCCAATACTACACCAAACGGCGGAGAAACGCGAGCAGCGAAGAATAAAACCATTCAAAGGAAGGTTTTACGTATCTTATACACATAGCACAGTACTTATTCGTTTCATTGCACTACACTATGACACATTAACACCACGAAAAAAGAGATTAAGAAAAGAAAAATACTATATATACGAAATAAATTGACTCACATTGTCTCTGGATCGACGCTTGCCGGTAGAAGCCGCCGTGCACCGACGTAGATCACCACCTTTTCGTCTTCTCGGCATTTTGTAAAGGGAATTCGAAAATAATCCGCAGAATATGAATGAATTGTGGAAAACGCTGCGTCATAAAGAGAGATGAGTGCTCGAATAAATAAGTCCGTATCTCGTATAATAATGATTGCTTGAAGGTTGCGTTTATAAGTGACAGTAAATATATATAACTAAATAAACGCCACGCAACAGGCTAATTAAAAACACTTGCATAGCGATGGAATAGAACACGACCCTACTGCTGAATAGCGGTGGAATAGAACACGGCCCTCATGCTGAAGCGCCGCCCACTGATCAACTGCGCTAATGTGGACATCCTAAAGTGCACCAATTAACTCAGTACTTAAGCTAATACGTAATTACCTAACCCCAAACTGTACATACTAGTGGTTTAAAAATATGTTTACCTTTTCCAAAAGTTGGGCTTTGTTGATTCAGAATACATATGGGTTGGGGGTGTATATATAATACTTTTGACAGAGTTCAAAGACAAACATTCAGACAAATAATAAACAGACGAAAATCTCTCCTCTTATATATATATGCTTTTAAAGAGTGCCTAGCATCCAAAGTGATGTTGCAATAATTTACCATGTTGTTGGAAATCCTAGGTTTTGAAGGGTACGTACTGTATTTATATACCTTAATAATATTGAATTTTAATATGTACATGAAATTATCGATTTGGCTTGGCCAATCCGGTGTAGTACTGTTACTAAAGCTAATTATAAATATCAGGAAGTAACCGGAATTCCGGTTCTAGCAAAATCGTGTTCCAGCTGCGATTCCGACAAAAGACCATAATCATACCGGAACCGCTATTTCGGTTTTTAAATTTTTCACATTTTTGTTTCATATGTGCTCCAAACATGTTTTAACACAGTTATTTTACCCATTCCGAAGTCTGCGGCGTATGTCAGGATTTAACCGGTCCAACAGACTATGGATTATTTAGATGTAATTAGCTGGCAGCTGGGCTAACATTAATTGCATCAAGCATCAGTCCGGGCGCTTGTACACTTTGTAAATCAGTCTACATTGGAGTAAAGTACCATATATGTAACGCAGCCAGAAACTGTGTTCTTGGAAATGAACTGTATTTACTGAAATTGTACGAGCAATAACAGTTTGTCTCATTTATAGCATTCTGAGCAGAAAGCCATCAGCACTAGTTACCCTACGCTAGTCTCTAAACGTCTCTAACCACTGATCAGGAAGTTATAGTATACTGTATTTTAGAACCATATAAACCAATAATTGCACGTTTCCTACGGAATAACATGTAACAAACTTTTATCTAGTAAAGGGGGCGATTGGAGGCAGAGCGAAAGTGTTAAGTCTACTCTCCATACATTACAAACACATTCAGTTTGACGCAGTTTACGCAAGAATGTATAGTGGAAGGTATTTTTGCTCTGGGGGTCCAAAAACCGTCATTGTTCGATAAATAAACATTGGCTTCATCAGTTTTATCACCGTTCTAGATGAGCAATATTGTCACCGCAATACATTAAATTTAATGTAGACGTTATATTGTAAATCCATTGGATCTTCATTTTTTCCTTCATCTGTTTTACTATATGTAACTTTTGAAGATCCGAATCCGGTTTAGATGGACTGTTGCGGTTGCTGGTTTCACTTGTTCCCTCATCTTTTGCAATTGTTTTGTTCGACAGTTAATGTTATTCTCTCATTTTAATGGTAGTGGATATAGCATTTAAATAATTTACTCATAAATATAAATTATGCTTTCTAACCTGTGTTATCTTCAAAAAATATTCCACCGTCAAGTGTACAGTATTTCGGGCAAATTCCTGGCTCTACTAAATCTACTAGCTGAACTGGTACTTCTTTCGGATATGGCTCGTCACCTTTTCTTGATGTTCCGAGCATACCAGGGTCGCCTCTTAACCCAATGGCCCCGGACTGTCCGTTTCGTGTTATACCATTTGAACCTATTGAATCATTTGGACCAGGTAGTCCTGGCTTACCTGAATCACTTGCCGTAGGCCCCGCGCCGTGCGGTTTGTTGAATGTGCCGGCACACCGTTCTTGCCAGGTTCACCCTTTGCCCATGGTCGACCAGCCTCGCCAAGAGGACCTTGTTCGCTAGCATCTCCTGGTCCTCCGTTCTGTCCAGGTGCTGGTTTTGCTATCTGACCCATGGTTCCATGGGTACGGCGGTATAACGTTTCATGGTTCGGGGTCAGAGGTCAAAACGAGGGGTTTTCACCCCATTTTAGTACCCTTCACGGAAGCAAGGTTATTTTTATCCTAACCTTTAATTTTTTTCTGTGGTTGGCTTTATTTCATAGTAAAATGATAAATGCGGATGCTTCTTTTGTTTTTCGGCTTAGGCTTCGGTTCTAGGGTTATTGGGTTTGAGGTATGGCATCCTCTTATGGTTTCTCGACCTAAAATTTGAAAATTTGTTCTAACGTCCTGCACTTGGGAGTTTTCGGGGATGGAAAATTCATTGCCGATGTTGGTTTTCCTCTGCGACCCATGGTTCCATGAGTACGGGGGTATGGCGCTTCTTTGTTCGGGGTCAGATGTCAAACTGAGGTTTTTAGCACATATTAGTACAGTTCACGGAAGTAAAGTTATTTTTATTTTAGCATTCGAATTATTTCTCTGGTTGATTTTAATCCATGGTAAAATGATAAATGCAGATGTTTCTTTTTTGTTTTTACATTAAGGCTCCGGTTTTGGAGTTGTGGGGTTCCTCGATCCAAAATGAGAAAATTTGTTCGGACGTTCTTGGCGGCTAAAAAGTTTCGCTTGGGGATTTTCGGGCATGGGAACTCATTGAGTTTGCTGGTGTTACTCTACGACCCATGGGTACGGGGCTATCGCGCTCCTTGGTTCTGGTTCAGAAATAAAAATGGTGTTTTACTTCATTTTAGTGCCGTTGACGGAAGCTTGGTTATTTTTATCTTAACTTTTGAATTTTTTGTCTGGTTGGTTTTATTTCATAGTAAAATGATAAATGCCGATGCCTCTTTGTTGTTTTGCGATTAAGGCTCCGCTTCATGGGATTTGAGGTATGGCACCCTCGTGGTTCCTCGACCCAAAATTTGATAATTTGTTCTGATGTGCTGGGCGGCTGAAAAGTTTTACTTGGTGTTTTCGGGCATGACAGACTCATTGCCGGTGTTGATTTTGTTCTGCGACCCATGGTTCATCAACCCAAAATTCCCTACTTTATTGTGACGTCCTGGGAGGCTGACAGCCTGGACTTGGGGTGGTTTCGGGTATGGGGAACTTATTGCCTGTGTTAGTTTTTGTTATAACTTTCGCGGTATTGTGTGATATCCACATATAGCATATCGACGTATACTATCGAGAGCTGATTCGCTGTGCATGCAAAAGGCGTAGGTGTACCTATGCTTCAGTACGTTCTGCAATCTCGATAGAGTTACTAGTTGACGAAGGCAAGACGAGCCACCGAAGGTGGCGAGTCGCAGCCGGAGGCGTACATTTAACTTTATATATATATCAATATACTAGACGCAAAATTTCAATTTTCTCTGTGACTTTTTTTTGTTTGTCACAGACAGGTCTGCAGGTTGAACGCTTGGGCCGATTTTAGAAATTTTTTTTTCTTCGTGTTGCATATTCTCTTGCGGAGTGCCCTTTCATTGAGCGCTTTTTTCTACGAAAATTGCTTTGTACTCAAAATTAAGCAAATGTTGCTCAAACTTAGGGATTTTTGCCATTTTTTCAGCTTTTTCACCGCATCTCGACAACCGTTCGTGCTATTTCAGCGATTTTTTTTACATAAAATGTATTTTCACGTTTTCTAAACAGCTGTATATAGCTGATTGACGTATTTCATCTCTTTCCTTAAAAATTAAGCAAATTCTCTTAAAATTGACTTAGAGAAACCTAAGTTCATCATATCTTACTTATATGATTTGTTTCCCTCATCTCGTGTTCTAGTTTTATCACGCGTGCTTGGGTTTTTGTTTAATGCATGGATTCATGGTTTTTAACTTTGGTATTACATAAAAAGATGATAGTGTTTGTCACATTTTGAGCCTATAACGCTTACTACTCAAACACTAACAAAATAACACTTGTCATTTTGAATAGTTCAAATTATACGTATCGTTCATAGTCAAATTCGAACATTATTTTACAGAATAAATTCAGTTTCTTAAAATTGTTTTCATGGTGAAAATTCGAAGATGAGGTGTAGCTACTCGATTTAAATGAGTATGTTACTTTTAAACTGTTACCAAAAATGTTAGAAATGCCACAAGCTGTATGCACTATTCACGCCGTTGTTAACCACCATGCCTCCGTCACCCACGTTTACGTGTTACTAGTATGTATATTGATTTTTGCATGAACAATGTTGTAGCCCTCGACCAGTGGAATCTCATAGTGCCTTGCATTTTTCGCTGCACTCTGCGGCCTATTGTACTCGAATCATTATGTGTACCGTATGTTATTTCGAGTATCGAGTTTTTGCGGACTCTGCAAACATTGCTTTGTTGTTCGAAAACCATTCTTGTACCGAAATGATAGACGTAGCCCTGAACCGACAGAAACGCAAAGTGCTTTGTATTTTTCACCGCCATCACTCTTCCACCTGTTATAACTTGAAACATGGGTCCCGTATTTTATTTCAAGTATCGGTTTTTTGCACAGTCTGCAAACAATACTTTATTCCTCAAAAACTGTTACTTCTCCCGAAAATGTTTATATCGACAAAGTTCTGACTAGTAGAATCTAATAAGGCTTTGTGCTATCGAGACTCTGCGACCCATTATAACTGGAAACCAGGAGTCCCATACATGTATTATTTTGAGTTTCGGATTTTCGCGGTGTATCATGAACATCTGAACATTGGCTTATTGATTTAAAATGGTTACTCTCGCGAAAAATATTTGTAATGATAAAGTTGTAGCCCTAAACCAGTAGAATCTTGTAGTGCTTTATATTTTTTGCTGTCATGACCCTGCGACCCGGTATAACTGAAAACATCATGGGTCGTATGTTATTTAAATTATCAGGTTTTCGCAGTCTTTGTAAGCATTGCTTTATTGCTCGAAAACTGTTACAGCTACCAAATATGTTTATATAGAAAAAGTTGTAGCCCTGGACCAATAGAATCTAGTAGTACTTTGTATTTTTGTTGCCATGACTGTGACCTATTAAAACTGGAAACATCGCGGTGCCATATGTCATTTCGAGTGCCGGGTTTTCGGTGTCTTGCTTATTGCTTAAAAACTATTACCTCTACCAAAAAATGTTTCCAATGGTCCCTTGGAACCAAAAATTTTCGAGAATAGCTTTTCTCGATAAATGTATAATTTTATATACAGTATCAATCGAACCGCGTTGAGGAGTTATTGTCATTTATATGAAATCTTAATCGTAAGGCTATACCTAAGTGTAACGACGCCTAAGATCCTCTGGACAAAATCTTATGCTCGCCGATAAGATTCGGATGAAATTTAGCTTACTCAACTCCTATGGGTCTAACAATCCCTGGAATATGTAGTATGTGTGCCTCAAACTATGCGCACGTATGTATGGTGGAAGAGTACCCAAAAACAATTGTTAAAAGGGGTGAGTATGACCGTGAGGTCTAATAATAACTGGATATGTGTCACCAGCCAACACAACTAAATGGGCAAAAGGAAGGGAATTAGCGTCCTTCCCCACAGTACTTAATTCATAAGCCACAATGATATGATCAAACGCCCAGGCTCGTAGGGTACCACAATTATACCCAAACTCCGCGACTAAGTTCTCAATTACAACTATGTTCCAGTGTACTTATACTCAACACTTAACAAAAATTTTTAACACACAAAAACAATAGAACTACTTACCAGCGGCAACAGCATCGGAGAGAACTCTCCGACTGAGCCGTGCAACTAGCTTATATACCGAATCTTTCCCAATTAAAATCTGCATTTTCGTGATTCTATTATTCACGGTTGGGTGTTTGTTGCAAAAATCATTTTGTATTTCGGTGGTTATTAATTTTAATATCGTTTTAACCCTCTTAATCGTGGAGAATTAGCGAGTGCTTTAGTTCCCACTATCAGGAACAAAAATTTAACACACACAACAATTCGCTAAAATAATTTTTGTTAAATGTTTAGTAGGTCTTTTAATTCGATTTAAGATTGCAAAAATAATAGCAGTTTACACATTAGTACCCCGATAAAAACTGCACCCGTCCACCGACACAACTTTCGAATTCTCAATGTTATTTTTTTACTCTATGAATCAACACACATAAGTGCTGCTGCTATATACATGTAAAGGCTCCAGCTTTATAATGTGACTATCTAATATAACCAATTAAAAGGCGTTTGCGCCCAAGCATATAACTCTTAAATGTGAATTCAAGGTGAGGTGTTAGGTACATTAAATCCAATAGTATAATACCGCCAATGCAGACGAATTATTATAAACATGTAATAACAATCGACGTGACGCTGCTGCACTGCGCACTTCCCAGACGCAATGCCCATACGACCCCGGCAGGGAATAACCGGAACCAAAATTTACCGGAACCGGAACCAGCAACCGGAACCGTCCATTTAAACCGGATCCGGAACCGTCCATTTAAACCGGATCCGGAACCGGAACCTGGTCTTCGAAATTTATATATAGTAAAACAGATGATGGAAGAAATGAAGGTATAGTGGATTTAAAATGCATTAAAAATAACTTTTGCATTAAACTTGATGTATTGCGACGGTATTATTGCCTTTATGAAACTTTAAAGAGACTGAAAAAGCTAATAATGTTTATTTTTCGATCAAATATATCGGTTTTTGGACATTCAGAGCAAAAATGTCTTCCACTATACACCATTGCATGTACTGCGTCAAATCGAATATGCTTACAAAGCTTGGAGCGTAGAATACACACTTTCGCTCTGTCTCCAGTCGCCTCCCTTTACTACACATGCGTTTGTTGTATGTTCTTCTGTAGGAAACTTAAAATTATTGGTTTATATGATTCTAAGAGAAAATAATAGATAGAAGGTAATTTTCTGATCAGTGGTCAGAGACACTGTTTAGGCTAGCGTTGAACAAACAGTGCCCGTCAGTTAGATCATAATGATGATAACTTTCTAATCAGAATGCTATAAATGAAACACACTGTGATGCTGCTCGCACAGTTTCAATAAATACAGTTCATTGCCAAGAAAGCAGTTTCTAGCTGCGTTGGAGATAACGTTATTTTACTTCAAGTTAAACTGATTTACCAAGTTTACAAGCGCACTGGCGGGTGCCTGACGCAATTTATGTTAGCCAAGCATACCCTAAGTACTTCTGCGTAAGCCATACTCTGTTACCGAGTTGGACCGGTTTAATTCAAACGTATCCAACAGACTTCTGGATGTGTAAAATAGCTGCTACAAGCATTGACCTGGCTTTGATTTAACAAACTCCTGCAGGTTATTATGAAAAATTCCTGCTCAAATTATGTGCCCTACTTACGTTTTACACGGCAAATTGGTTAGTTAATCTTTTCTTTTGCTTGGTCGTATTGGAGCTTGATCATTGTATAATATATATTATATATGTTTGGATTGCAGGATAAAGCAAAAAACGTGGAAAATTTCAAACAAAATTTTTAAACCGGAATTCCGGTTCCGGTATGGTTTTTGCCCTTTGCCGGAACCGGAACCGGAACACGATTTTTGCCGGAACCGGAACCGGAATTCCGGTTACTCCCTGGACCCCGGCTATCGTGACTTCAAGGGCGGCCCTGATGGGTTTCAACGCGAGTCAGGCCCAAGAAATGACGGAGCTTAGCAAGCCGCAGGAGCGCTTCACAGGATGTGTTCTGATCCTGCCGGACGGGTTGCGCACGTAGTCTACGAGGTGCTACCTTTGAGGTCCCCAGGGAGGTCGGCTCCGTCACCTGCTCACAGGCCAAAGAGACCGTACCACTATTTCCTATCCATGTTCGAACCGGGAGGTATAAAATTTCAAATACCTAAGCTTAAGTTTGATCGAAATTAGTTTCTGTTTATCAAGGCAGCTATTTTATTGAATTTAGCCAGTGGCCCCCACTAGGGTCCGATAAATCCCTAGACGTTTAACGTCGGATCCGCGCGTGTCTATGTTCCCTACTATGGGTGCTCAGCGTGAGTTTATAAATCTTTCGAATTTGTGAGTCGCACCAGTCGTACCTATACAACAACAGTAGTTAATAAACAAACTAATAGTAATCGGCGAGTCACGCTGAGGTTTGCTTCTTCAATGCGCGTGTCAAACCTGAACGTGGGTCGTCGATTCGGGGTGACAGATTTCGAACCCCTTCACTTCCTATCGCTACTACGGGTCAACAAAACACTTGTACAATGCGGGTTTCCAGTGAGCTTTTATTGATGAGTTGCACAAAATTTATGGGTACTCGGACAGATACATATTGTACGGGCAGATACAATAAGCGATATGTCACAATAATGGCACGCTAGAACACAATGAGCAGAGCATCAATTGAGGGAGGGTTGCGGAGTCATCGCCTTTTTCACGGAACTCTCACGGCAGGTACTGTGAAGCCTTATGTCATGACAGCTGCGCTTACCTTACTCATGAAAATAGTAGTGGGTCAAATACGAGTCCGTACCAGTAGGTGCTACGGTTAGTTATCAATCATATAAAGGCGCCATTGAACTAACCATTTGCTCGGTACTACATTCATTAACAGGGTTGGGTACTCCAATAAAACAATAGATTCAGGTAAGCGAAAGGCGGGACGAGGCGGGGTACGGGGTTGAGCGTGCTACGGGACGTTTGCGAGACTACATCTTGCTCATGCAAATCACAAAACTATGATACATAATAATCGGTTACTTATTTTCGCAATTAATAGCGATGAGGTTAATCTATAACCACGTGATACAACAATGCTTAATGATATCATGACAAGAGTATGAAACATTCCTCGGTACGACTCCTGAACTCTAGGGTGCGACCGTGCTGAGATACAAAGTTTTCTTTCCTACTCGCATACATACATACGTGTTTAGAGTGACCTTGTAAAATTTGTAGGGTAACTTTTAAATAGGCTGACTAACTTTGATATTTATTTTCCACGCGTTTACTCTGCAAACTTGAGGCCATAATTATACTCGGCTTTTGATCCGGGACATTGCAAGAACAGATACTTCGAATACACCAACTCAAGTGGTAACAGCAGAGAAAAGGAACGATTAGGCGGACTGCCTTTCGAACAGCTTACGGGGTCCCGGTAGACTGAGCTTGGGACTAAATTTTGAGCGTTTCCTAATATGAGGCCTGGTCCAATTTACTACGCGGGCGGTACCTTGCATTGTAATTAAACGGGTAGTATTAGCGACGGGATGTCGTGGACCATCGGCGTCGATTGACTGATGCAAAAATCTATATTACTTTGATTTAAAAACGTTCCTGAACGAGTAATATTTGATACCAAAATTTAACTATCACTTTGAGCAACTTCTGCTCGACGCAACGAGGCGATAAACAGAGGCCCCGGTTGTCAAGTCAACCGTAGCCAATTTTCTAACTTAATTCGACTCGATTTGCTTACTTGAATTGTTCGGTACGCAATTTTCGGGCTAAGCTTTTGAGCACAATTCAATCGGGGCTGGGGGAATCTTTTGCCTTCTGATAGCTTTCCAATTTGAGGGTGTTTTCAATGCAGTTTTGTACTGGGACTGGGCTTGGCCTTACGTGGCGATTTTCTAGGACCGGGTCAGCGGTCCTCCCAAAAATGGTCCGTCGGGCCAAGGCCCGATAGACTCGATGTCGCATTTAGCGACTTCGATGACCTCACGACTAAAATGTTTTCACGGTTTGTATAATCTATCAACACTGGGGAAGATAATATTTTTCTCTCCCCAGCTGAAATACGTGCAAAGACAAGACCAAAGCAGCTTTGCAGAAACAACGTAATCCATAAAATTTGGACGGTAAACTGAGTCACGGTTGTGCGGGTCGGGTTTAGATTGCCTATAACTTCTGAATGGGCCAGGGCTTTGCCGGGCTCAATAGCTTAAACGAAAGGCCTACTGGGCCTATATATCTACAAGAAAAATCGTCAAGTTTCCTGACACTGATGTCAAGTTATTAATGTGTAAAGTTCGGCTAAAAGTGGATCCCTATTGGGCCATCGGGTTTGGTATTCTAACGTGATAAAGTTGAGTCTTGTGATAGTATTCGAAGGTAAACATGCCTGCGAAGAAACTGCGAGACTTTCACCTAGATTCCTGGAGAGAATCTTGAGATATTTTAATTTCAATCTGGAACCTACATTTCAGTGGGGTCAGGCCACTTCGAGGCCGTCGGGTTTAGGCTCCCAAGGCGGAATCGACCCGTTTTAGAGTCCTATTTATAAGAGGACATTACTACGAAGAAACTGCCAGGGTTTCAGCAAAATTCCTGGAGAAAAACTTAAAATATTTCAATTTTACTCTTAATTTGACGTTTTGGCTGGGTTAGGCCTTTTCAAGGCTGTCGGGTTTAGGGTTCCGACTTGAAATCGATGGATTTTACAGTCCGATTCAGTGGTAAATAATGCTATAAAGAAACTGCAAAGGATTCAGCTATTTCCTGGAGTAAATCCTAAGATACTCAAATTTTTACCTTACGGTGGGGACGTGTCCCTTGTTTGGGTCGTCGAGTTTGTAATTCTGATGTGATCTTTGACCGTTTTGGGTGCTCAACCGATACCTCCTAGGGATCCGAGTAAGGTTTTAGTCGAATTGCTGGGGAAATTCTCGAGATATGTCAAATTTGCCTAGGTGAGCTATTTCGCTTGCAGGGCGGCCTCTCAATATGCTTATCCGCGATTTAGAACAATTTTTTTGTATGGGTAAGGCCTGCGCCAGTTCTGCATCGTTGTCAAAATGTAGGTTGAGCTCCCTGAGCAAATCAATCCGCGAAACACTGGTAAATCCCTATCAATGAAACGTTGAAAACCGATGGACGGCTCCGCGTCCAAAAAACCGTAAAACGTATAAACCCTATAAATAAACTTCGATAATAACTGAGTAAAACGTGTGCGTGACCGTGGATGATTCGAAGTACCAATCGAGACGTCTTGTTTGGACAATGTACTTTCATGTAAAATGTTTGTTTAACCTCGGTCGGCTCAGGGAATAGTTTCCGAAATCCTACCTCGACTCAGGGATTCATGTAAAATTTGATCTCGACGCGAGTGTCGCGTTTGTGTATCCTAACTCATAGACCGAGGGAGGTCCAGTACGACTTCGGCTATCCAATTAAATGAGGCGATCGACTAACCACTACTACGTGCCTGCGGGACAAGCTAGGACGGGCGGGACTAACATGTAAATTGACGTATGGACAGGGAGTCCATAACGATTTGCGCTTACACTGAATCAATATAACCGATTCGGCTCCCCACCTTAAATAACCCTATCCGATGTTAACTATTTTCGAGGCCTAACCTACGCCTCCCTGTCCATACTTACAATACTCGAGGTCTTTGAATCGTCGTTCATCGCATCCATCCAAGCACAGAAACCAAAAACAAAAGTCGTATTGCCAAAGCGAAATGATAGTAAAACCATAACAATGATTAAGCGCCAGAGCCGGTCTGCAAAACGACCGAACTCTGCGCTGCCGCAGTCGTACTGAACGCTCTCGTTTTCTTGCGCTTCTGCTTTTATACTCCGATTTGAAATTTTGAATTTTTAAATTTATCGGACGGTTAGAGTGCTTATTCAGCACTTTTCGTCCGATTTCTGATTTAATATTGCCCAATTAAGCAAACAGTCTTATCGGTCAAATTCCGATCATATTTTCGGAAATTTCGGACCGATTTTATTATAAAATTTTACTCAATTCTAATGATTTATTACCTTATTTATATTAAATTTGTACGAAATTAATATAACCGTTTCTAGAAACTTCCAAATAAAACTACTTTAAAACCTCATATTACAAGCTACCATATCAAACTACCAGCCTACATCTCGTACAATTAGCGGGTTCGCATCTGTTTACACACACAGTGGTTCTGCAAATGTCAAGCTAATATAAACTCTAATAAAACTCATTTCGGCGGCTAACAATAGGTCTCTGGAACAACAAATAATTCAAACTTTAAATAAAGTTAGTATTAAACTGTTCATAACTTCCATAAATTGGGAGCCCTGTTTACTTATTCAAGTAGCGGCTGCAATGCATAAATGTAGACTTTGTAGGCGGCGGTAACATCAGAAGTACGAAGCTTGCTGGGTCAAGTACATCTGCTCAGTATCATTGCTATATAGATGGTCCTAGCAGCTTCAATACAGCCTTCGAGTATTAACTTCATATTACTTCGCCAACTGATAAGAACTCGATATAAACTTGTCTCAGTCTTAATATTAAATTAATATAACCCAGTGTTCTCCGTTGTACTTGCTTTGTTGACACAACTAGCTTGATAGATCGTTACTCGAAACCAGCCACGCAGCTAACAACAACGCAAGCATAAGTTATACTGGTCGTACCGATAGACAACTACCTTATATAAATTTCTTATTAAGTTATTTATTGACCTAGCTCTAATATTGCTTTGATATTAATACTCATTTCCCTTATATAAATGAAAATACAAGACGCGGCTTATGTAAACAAAAGAAAGGGGAAAGAGGGCAAAGGGGTAAAAGGAGGGTGGGGGTCCCTGGGCCATGGCCGAAGTGCCTAAATAGGCCCGGATTCGGACTCAGAACGTCCGTCCGGTTAAGATGATATGTAACAGGACCGTATTCGGTCTACAGGGGGGAACATAGACTCTTGGGGGAGGGTCCATGCCAAAATTTCCAAAAATCGGGGTGTTTCAACGGCTCCCCTGGGCTCGGGGCACACTTTTCTGGGGAGTTTTATACCTTTCTGAATTCGTCTCGATACGGGGAATCTGATGAGGGGTGACACGCCTGTCCGGGCGTGATTTCTAAAATCTACTTATGGAGTACCTAAAAGTGGGCGCAGCTAGACCCGTCCGGGCTTAGATTAAAGCCTCGGGTCTGGGGATTATAACGATACCACTCACACGGTTTTCTGTCCATAATTCGTCGAATTATTTAGTTAAGTGCATTTTACCAGCTTACTTATATACTAATTTGTCCCTAAGTCCGTGGATCCGGGTCGGATTTCCACGAAACCGGTCTCATTCGAAAGACCGTGAACTTTGCTATAAGAAATATTGAGTATAAAATTTTGGAATTCCCAACGGTTCCGGAGTTATGGACCGGAGCCGCTATTTTTCGACACCAAAATTGCTAAATTTTCTAACTTTTCTTTCTTATCTTGACCAGCGAAATTGAACGCTGGTAAGTGATATTTCGTTAAGTTTGACTAATTACCAGTGTAGCGAGCACTGGTAAACTTTATAATTTAGAGTTGAACTTATATTTTCCGAGGAATTTCCTCAATTGCTGTTCGCTTTCGGGCGAACAGTCACCTTTTTTGTGGTCCTCATTCGTGAGGACGGTCGTGACGGGTATCCGTCACGGCCAGTATTTCCTACGACGATTCGAAATGAACTTCGCGGTCCTACCACTCGGGGTAGGGTTATACCTATATATACTTTTACACTGGGTCCGGCGGGGGAGTCGTACCGTCCTAAAATTCTCTGTAAGTAGAGCATGGCAAGGGCTCACCATGCTCACGCTCTACTCCTAAAATTTACCAATCTCCATACGTAAAGATCCCTGAAATTCCTCCTAACATTATCCCAAATACATTTCACTCAATGACGTACTGCCAACCTAAAAAATTTACAAAAATTACGACAAAATATGACAAGCACAGTACATAAATTCCTGGCCAAACATAGGCGCTTTTATGGGCTGACCAGTCAAATAGAATAGTACAATCATAGTACAGAATGATCAATGCACGGTATATAACGACAATAATAGGGCGGCGCCTTTATGGCCGCATACTATACAACGAACGGCATGAATACGGTACCAAAATTAGACATGTGCATATCCAGCTAACGATTCATCCCAATCGGTCTGATAGCTTATGTACCTGAAAATACATGTGAGCAACAATAACGGTTTCAATGATACACAGCTATGTGATACGAGCATGGTAACATATATCGAAAATATGCCTTTATGGCCATCAAACGAATAACAATGACAATGATAACGATACGTAATTCAAATGTATATATCAAAGATGCCTTTATGGCCAATGATACTATAGAGAAATCATGCAAATGCCAATATATATGTACCAAGGCGTGCCATCGGGGCACTACAATCAATATGTATATAGCCGAATATAAACATCTGTACAAACGGTTACGATTCCTCAGCGATTACCCATCCCTTAAATAACAATAACGATACCCTTTTCGATCAAAACGATGTCGGCGGTGCAGGCCGAAATACTGGCAATGCGAGTCGGTTACATAGCGGGACTAGTTGAACCTGATCATTTCGTTCAGCTCTACATATATAGATATGCTCATAAGGTGCTATTAAACTGGTTCCGATATCGTACGTATATACTTTGGTTCCGGTTCTGTTCCAATTATCTACGTATGTACCTGATACTTTCTGATTTGTTATAATTATGTACTTACATAACTATATTGATTTTACGAGTTATTTCGATTGCTGATTTACGTATATACTGCGGTTCATAATTTGTGCCAGTTAAGCGATCTATCTATGAGGTGACAACAGGGTTTTACGGTCGATGTGTGTATATAGAGAGACTCAATTTATATATATTTGCTTGCGATCGATTAATTCTGGTTACATAAATGTACGTACTGTGGGGCGAGGGTGGGTTCCGTACCCTTTTGGGCTGTTCCTGTCAAGTGTTCAGGTTGGGGAGAAACTGGTGACAGAATTCGGAAATGTTGGCCACTATACACGTGGTCATGATTATTGGGGAACTCGACTAAATGTTGACCATTACTCTATGGACAGGATTTTTGGTAGTCGAAAAAATGTTGTCCATTACACTATGGACAGGATTTTTGGTAGTCGGAAAAATGTTGTCCATTACACTGTGGACATAATTGTTGGTGGTCGAAAAAATGTTGACCATTGCACTGTGGTCAGATTTATTTTTGTTCGGAAAAAGTTAACCATTGGGGTGTGGTCAGGATTATTTATGTTCGAAAAAAATGTTGACCATTGGGGTGTGGTCAGGATTTTCGTAAATGTTGACCATTATCGTGTGGTCGAGATTATGAGTTTTCGGTAAAAGTTGGCCATTAGGCTGTGGTCAGGATTATCCACCTCGTAACGATCCGTAAGGATCTGTTACAAACAATTATATACCATATTTATTTACCTAGATTTGGAGGCTGAGTTAAGGCTGCAACAACAAATTTGCAGTTTTCGTATATAATTGCTCGCAGGGGAACGGGAATCCGTATATTTAAGGTGAGTTTGATCTCTTGATCACAATACTCGATTACGGCAGGTAATTATTAGCAGATAACGTGTGATAATTCAGTGACTGAAATCTTTAGGAGGGTTTTTTTATTATATATAAAAACATCGCTACAGTGAGGCATGTAAAATTCTCAGTAGCCTATCCTTGTTTTCAAACATTTTCTAGTGCAATACTCGTAAAGGGCACATTCAGAACGCATTCTGAAAACACATTTTTGAAATTCAAGCAAAATCAAAGCGTGACGATAGTCAGGGTTCCAATTTCCATACGTTGTGTTTTTAAATCAAAATTTTTCTGATATTATATACAGTTTTTAAGCTGTGTATCGTGGGGCGTGCTTACAGTAAAAGGCTAGTACTGTGAGTGCTCATTTGACTATGGTCAAATTGTCAATACTGCTAATAGGTGCATGGAGTAATTGATTTTATAGCTAATCTGGAATCCGTTCCGATCGATTTCGCTGTAGGCACGCTTTACTATATTAAGAACAGATATCTTTTTAGATGTGTAAATGAACATTTTTCAAAGATTAAACCCGATGCTTCCAAACATTTCGCATCAAAAATTATGAAACATTACACTCCATGAAAATTAAATGTTCATTTAGGCTTCAGGTAACAGCTCACGATGCGAATGTAAAAGCAGCTGGTAAACACCAAATTACACACCCGGTGGTGGGCATTAGCAGGGGCAGGATCCACAGCGTCCAAAATTTTTACCAAGGTCGCGCTCTTAATACGAACAGCATAAAAACCCCAAAAAAACTTAAATGACAAAACCCGAACGATCCAACTTTTACACATCCTTAGCAAGAGAAATTGAATTGTCCAACTCACAAGTTTGATCAATATTTTCTTTATTGACAAAGAGCACACATAACACAAAACAGATTTATCCACTTTTCGTTATAAAATATTTCTAAATTATTTGCGGTTCTCGAACCAACTGTCATGATAATACGTGGCATATAGACATCATTAACACGAAATCCAAAGGTCGAATCAATTTTACAGAATTCGCGGCAAGCTGAGTGTATGATTCGTGTATGTCGTAACAACTAGCTAATTTGACGAGTATGGAAGGTAAAATAGTGAACCGGTAGGCTGTCTTCCGAATAGCGATCGATTGTATCTAGTAAAAATAAATGTGAATCCTAGGTTTGGTATATACTTTTTCCAAGATATGAAGGGTTACACTTCGATTATACATGTGATCACTATAGTCATAGGCTCATAAGTAAGTGGCACTAGTTTCTTATAAGATGAGAATTACTATAACAAGCTCAAAACACAGCTACAAAAATCATTCTGTTATAATGCGAACACTTAAGCTGTCTTTGGAAATATAAATTATCGCATTCTTAGTACATCAAATTCTGATAAACAACGACATTCCAAGCTCAAGAAAAATGCCGAAGATTGACAAACTTGGAGTTAGATTTTTATGATCTTATTAATTCACTGGAAAAGAAATTTTACACTTAAACCAATCACTATAAAACGTTTACAATACCGCATCTAGTAGCCTTTTTGGTGTTGGCAATTTTTTTTAATTATTATAGGGTTGCAGCTGCATCAGCAATCAACAAAAATTGAAGCCTTTTAAATAGACTAATCATAACGATGCACCACATACTTTATCGCACGTCAAAAAAATCTTAAAAAATTTTTTTTGCATCAATCTAGCTTTCGCGTCTTTAACTGGCGCATTTAATATTAACTTCGAACGATCGGGTCAACACACAAAAAACAACAGCACCAGTATTTCGATGAAGATAATTCGGTAATATTAAGCACCTATAGACAGTCAAACCGTGAATTGATGCTGGCATTTATTAGTTTGATTATATAAAAAACCCCAGAATATTTAATACAAATATCGTTATTCCGGCTTAGAAAATAAGGGGATAATTGGCGATGAAAGCCATGTAACAAAAGTGATTTAAATGACCCTTCACATTCGTATACAGAAAATATTAACGAGCCTAAGAGATTAAAACTTCTTCGTTCGTGCAATATTTCCAATGTAAAAGTTTTAAAGCTATTCGTTCTTTGTTCCCAGCTACATACATTATAAACCTTTCAACAACACGGAACAGCGATTTACTTTCAGAAAACGCCGCCACAGCCCGCAATTTAAGCTGCCGCAGTTTTCGCTTCTTGCACATTATATTTTGACGTCGGTTAAATCTTTAAAATCTTTGACTTTTCATTCGGTATAATAAAAAAACTAACAAGCTATTATACTAAATGTCATAATGATGCTAAGATGTGTTATAAATATAATTTTAAATGTTTTGGATTACATTTCCCTGACAAACACACGCTGCAACAACCACATATTTAATATCTAGCGATTATTGACTGCAGCAAATTAACGACAGTTCTGGAGGGATCAATAATAGGTCTATAGCTGTCAACAAAATCATGGTGACTCAATACGTGACAAACATTTGTAATTAGCTTGATAAACCTAAACTTTTATACATAAATTCCTTCGAAGAAAAACGTCAGACGAATTAAACGAACTGCTAACAGCTTTTGAGCATTCCGAAAGAGCGGAAGAATACACCTGAACTATTTATGCGGGCTTTAGCACAGTATAATAGAATCGTCGAGGGCGTGTGTCCATAATTTTGGGACCAGATTCAGCAAGCGGCAATCGTCCGTAAACATTGGTCCTTCCGAGACATAATCCACTTCTGAGATTATTCCAAGATACGTATCTTAAGCAAAAGTCACCCTGTCGGCGCTTTCACAAAAAAAATATCATGATTCACTCACTTCACATGACGCCATGGCAAGCATTGACATTGTCAAAACAAAAACCCATATCGAGACGCTAAACATTTCAGATAAAGCTGGATACGCCCCTAGATTAATGAGGCATTGTTAAAACAGATAACCGGAAATACCGAGAACAGACACAAAGAGATCAGAAAGCCGCCGCCGACAAAGTTAAGACTCTTTCGAACTGAACGTTTAAGCTTTCAACTTCTGAAATTATGCAAATTTTTTTTCTGTAAACGTAGCTAATCTATTATATATATTATTATAGGGAATTAAATAAGGAACTTTATCTGCGAAGTTAGCTTAAACGCTGTTGTGCGATACTGCGATATGGGGGCTATCATAGGCCACATTTTTTTCATAATTTTTCCAGGTTACTATCTGTAAACATAGGCTGAACAAGCCGAGATCGACATGTCGTTTTTAGCAGACCTAAAACACATCCAACCGTTTCATAAGTGTAAGTCGCTAACCCATGAACTAATTGAGATCTGTTCGACTCAGCTCGTAAATGAGGTTCGAATAGCACCAATATTGTCGCTGTATCCATAAAATTGATAAATTTCGACCTGGGGGTCTAAGGAAATTATACAAATTTTTTTTGTAATGTTAATACACGAGTCATTAGCTTCGTCAAACTTCTCAAATTTCGTAAAATAGTTATCTCGGTCGTGGACATTTTCATCATTATCAGCGGAAAGCGGAATAAATAAGTAATATAAAGATGAGATGGCTTTAAATGTGCTGAAAATGGTTGTTCACTGCACCGAAACTGACTCTTTACGTTTTCATCTTTTGCCTTTCTTCAAATATAACTAATGGATTCAGGAAGCTACATTACTCGCCAAAAATGAGTTTAGCTCACATCGCGACTCGCCCAAAATAAGTTTGTTCGAGCAATATAATTTATTAGTTTAAATAGTTTCGAAATTTCGAGCGACCACTTGTTGGAAATGCGACATTTTTTTTGGCGCGTGTATACTGTAAATTTATGGTTGCTTGATTTATGGATCATCATGTTGTGTCTAGTTTTCGCGCCCTATCAGTGTGATATATGCACTAACAGTCGATTAACAGCCGCGACGTGCTTAATTTGCCAATCCTGTTTTAGGAGCCAAGCGTGCATGGAGCGATTGCAATAGACACATGCCACGAAATTTTGAAAGATCCTGATGACATACACCGCGTACGGATTTTCGTAAAGGTGCTGAGTCAGTTGGAGTACGACAACGTGGAAACGTCGTCGATACGTGATCTTATTCAGTTGGTAGACAACTGTATCGATGTAAGCTGCTTAGGGCTTTAATCATTTTAAAGTATTTAGTATTGTGCACCATTTGAAGTTGCTTGATAAAATTGTGCTCCCTTTTAACAGCTATGGGTTTGTGTATTTTAAATACAATACTCGCCAATTATTGACAAGTTTTGAACGAACGTCGAGCTTAATTTGAACACATTTTGTATCCATGAGCGTATCTCGTACACCATTCAAATAACCAAATTTTTCGAACAAAACAGTCATTTTTTGTACTGAGCGAATTGAACACTGACTGTAATGATTTAATAGTTCTGTTTTTCTGAAGTAGTGTTTTAGGAAGCTGGTCATGATCAAAAACAGACTGCGAAAATGCTTCAGAAAGTTGCCGATAAGCTAACCGAAATCATTGAGGTATGTTATGTTTACGCAGCAAAATTTGCTCTTTTTGCAAGTTTTGTTTTGCTGTACCGTCACGTTATGGATTAGCTTTAAATTCCACTTAACAGTATTGCTGTTCCTGATCCAAAGTATTCCATTAACCGATTCAAAGTTAAATTGCTGAACACTTTTGCGCTTGTTCGTTACATCTGTTAACCCCATGCCATCATAGTTTACAGTTACATGGTGTACGCGCGTCAAAAATATGACTGGTGAGTTTTGGGAAGAAACAAAACAAAATATCTGCCAACTACTGAACAGACTTCTTATCTGCTATATGGCGCTTTAGATTTCCGCAAGTTCCAACGCCATTCGAACAAAGTTATTAATATTGGTCTCGACCGGAGAAAAATAATTTGACGCGAATAAAGTTTGTGCAAATCTTGGACACAAGTATTTAATATTAGAGGCTCGTCACATAAAAATGTGTGAGAAGCAAAAATAATAGTTTTGCTCTCTTTATACAAACTATATTCCAATGTAACGACAATCTGTGGTTTAGTTGCTGAGATTGGCTCTTTGCGATCGGGTATGGGGATTTTAACACCGAAATTTTCTCTACTGTGTATAACCGCATTATTATATACTTCGTATTTATTTACATAGAATATATTTACAACCGCATAGTGGAGACATTCAACTACAACTACAATACACGATATAATTATATAACCGAATAGGATCACAAAAATGTATGTTGAAAAATAGTTGTCCGGAAAGTGTGTGATTAAAAATCTCGGGGGTTGGCTTGGAAGGTTAGGGGGTCGCCTCCATGTAAACAGACTTCCATATGACTTTCCTGCCTATATAAAAACATGAAAAATGATGCAGGGTTAACACTTTATTTTAGCACTTGGGTCCGTCTCATTTTGAGTTATAATGCTTTTCATTCGAGATGAGAGATGGAGAACGCCATGCAGAATCCTATCGCCAGTAACCTGTGAGTAAAAATGGAGGGAGCAACAAATTATTATGCTACTGACTTGTTCAAAGCGTGATAGGGTGCCCTGACCTATTACCAAATAATCGAAATTTCGTATTTTCCGGACTTCCAAATTCACGATTTTAACAATTTCGATAGATTTTTAATTTTCGGTTGATTTTTTGGACTAGTCATATTTCTGAACTTCACTTTTGGTGTTACAGCTTGTTGAAACGGATTGAGTGGAGTTTCCCGTACGGGCGGTATATATTTGGGAAAATCACCTCTTGGGGTAACATACAACTCACCTTCGTGTGGATTAACCACAACGAAATTTTCTCTTTTGTGCCCTTCAGTTTAACACTAAGAGTTCTGACCACATCCTTTCGGGTCAAAATGGCAAAAATCACTCGACTGGTGCCGTTTTATTGTTAATGATCTCGATTACAGGAATGTAGTCTGTGGTCATTTGCCTGGTCGTGTATTGCTGCCTGGGCATCAAGAATGGTCTATATATAGGCCTGGACTCTCCAAATTGGTTGAGGGGCCTGGCATTTTTCGGTTCCCCCTGGTTCAGAACAGGTGCCCCCGGTTCGTGCCCCTTGGCAAAATTTTGGGCTCCCCCGGTTCGTGCCCCTTGGCAAAATTTTGGGCTCCCCCGGTTCGTTGTCGCTAGGCAGATTTTTTGTTTCCAATGTATCCAAAGTATGTAAAATTTGATCAAAATTTGTACTAAAATTGCGTTCTGAAGCAAAAAATTTCGCAAAATTTGTTAAAAATTTGCTTCAAAATCACTTTTTCTCTCCATCAAACGCGTTTGGCAGTGTTTCTGATACGATTTTTAACCGTTTTTCTCTTGGAAAAATGCTCACTGGCAAAATCGGGCGCGCCCGGTTCGGAACCAGGAGGCCCCTTGGCAAAATTTTCAGCGAATGGAGAGCTTAGTAGGTTTTCCGATGCACTGGTTTAGTTTCATAGAATCAAGAAAGAATATTAATTTAGTATCTTTTCTGTGGTTTTGAAGCGGTTTAGGATCGTCAAACCCGATTTGTTTATCTTCAGTGCTTGGTTGGATAATATTGCTTCCTGGATTATGCTATAGATTATGTTATATTAAACAAAAGATTTTTTAACGATACCGTGAAAATAAAGGGAGGCATTTAGATTTTTAAAAATAACACCATATGAAGTTGCATATTATCCTGGAGATTTCTTAAATCAAATATCAAACTTGTGCTGCCTCATATTGCACACTCTGTCATAAATTATGACTTTACCTGCAGGTAGGTTGCTTTCAGCCCTATGGCACCCCTTGGAGATTCCCACGATATCCAAAATATCCCAAGTTTAAGCTTTATTCTGAATGAATTAGCGTTAAGTATAAATTGAAATAGAGAGCCACATAGGGCTATCCCAGTTAATATGCCTGTTTTAATAAAAGACTGCACTAAAATTGGTTTAATCGTCTACTCGTCGCTATACGCAAATATTGTTGCAAAAGCATCTTTCAAATGAAAAATGTTTGTATATTTCTCAAATCATTAATACATCATAAAATAAAGTTATAGTAGTGAATGGTAAAATCTAGTATATTGTATATTATGTATAATATAGTAGTATATATAGTCTTTGAAGTTTAATAAAATTTGAAATTTAAGAATATGGTTTTCCATAACCGGATTATCCGATATATACCCAATTTTGCCCGGACACTCAGAATAGTAATATATATTCCTGCCCATAACTAGTATTTAAGCTTGTTTTTGTTCTAAAATTACTAGTTGGCGGGTTTTGAGCTACATTTTAACAAATCCCGCATCGCTATAGAGCCACTAAAATCGGGCTAATAACTTTCTCGGAGGCCCAAGAAGTAGATTTGTCTTAAAAATAAGGCTTAGTAGGCACTCTAGCTTTGCAAAAATCAGCGTATAGTGAATATTGTTTCGAAGTTATTATATTTTTGACATGGTTTTAACCTGCTATATAGTTTGTTCAAGAAAAATGACAAAAAAGTTACGAAAATATTCCTTACACGGGGATTGGAAATGGAACATTTTTCAGTCATAACAATGTCATGTATTACATCATTCACTGAAATATCAAAAAGCAGAACGTCGAACCCCTATGTAAAGCAAGTTTTTTACAATATTTTTACGCGTCCTTTGTTAGTATCAGATTTAAGTAATATACATATGTATACATGAGAATGGAAACGTCATTAAAATTTACCTGATGAAAATGTCGAAACCAAGTAAAACGCTGAATCCCTTACGACAAACGAGAATTTTCATTCAGTCGCTAAAAGCAAAATTTGTAGCACCCCTTCCTAACCGATTGCTATTTTTTGTTAAGTACGGTTGAAAAATCGTGAGTATGTACGAACTGTAAGTAACATTTATATAAAGGTTTATAAGGTGTATATAAGAAGGGGTTCGTCAAACTCAAACCTGCGGGGTAGGGGGGGCCGAGCCTTTGGGTCCATCAGGCAAGGCAGATCGGAGCCTCAGGGGATAACCCCTTTTTAGTTCAACCACAAACAAATTTTTTTGAATGATTCCGGCTGAAAATCATGTCGGAAATTGTCCTAAAACTAGCATCTCTCGCACTAGAAAACAATTACTTTCAACCGTATTTTTGACCAAACTTCACATTTTTGTATAAAAACGCTATGTTGACAACACTTGCATTTTTACTTGTTTACGGCGTACGTAATATACCAATACTTATTCCGGGCTAGGAACTGCAATTTCATTTAAACGTAAGGTTAGCTCGTAAATATGTGCACCACTGAATGATATGCTTTCCTTGGCCCCGGTTTCATATTTCTGAGCGCGACTCCTCCTTTTAAGCACCCTCTGTGGGCCGCGACCCACCCACCCCTTTCAAAATTTCTGGCTACGCCCTTGGCCCCCTATGAGGATGTATGGTCTTATAATTTGTAAACATGTTGAGTGCGGGGTTTTCGAAGTTTGGTGCCATAGCTGTCTACCTTGTTTGCTTTTAGGAGCACTCAATTCAGCATTTTGTAATACCATCGATTTACTTTTGAGGGATATATAAAAACTTCGTTCTATCTGCTGGCCTTGGATAATGGGGCACCAAATGGGAGTTGTCAGAAAGTGTACTGAAGGCATGGATAGGGTTTTGAAGCCCACATCTGATACAAATGTAGGATTTGCATCAGTATTTTACCGACATTTTGAAGGATCATCATTTCTAAATATAAAGAAAATACTTCCTTGTAAGATCGAACTCCGAATTTTTTGTGTTATGGCATGTGTGTCCTGCACTCGAGCAGGACAAAACGTGCAACTAAATAGTGCTGTAATTAACTGTAGACACTTCATAAAAATTGTGAAACACATCATGTGGTTGTCAATCCTTGTTTCTATCCCCGAAGACAATACCAAGTCTAGCACCTAGTGACAGCAACAGGGTCTTAGCATTTTCTCAGCTGTTTATTGTTAGGACGATCATTTTTGGTGTGACAAGAAAATACCTGGAGGTGCTAAAAGGAGTAAAATTTACCCGATTGGATGATCTGCGAATTCCTGTAGATCACACTCTCACTCTGTGGAGAGCAGCCTCCGATCAAACCTGCACGCCCAGACAAATGTGTTTGCAACTATGGACGTACCCGCACAGAAAAATTTAGACAGATTTTTACCTTTTTAGATCACCCTTGCTTTATAGTACCTGAAAAAACAATATTTTCACTTTTTGGCGAATTAAATCTTTGTATCCCCACCCCGAGTGTAGCATTCAAGCTTCACTCATGTGTCACAATGAGACTCCCCGCGCGAGTGGACAGTTTTATGGTTCCCCTGTATGATAAATTATTTGGAACAGTAGAGCTTTATTTATACCTACTATACGGTATGATATGAAATAAACTTTTATCGTATGTAAATACATCGAATTCGGGTGTTTTGGTGTTAAAAATGTTATATTTTATATTGATTTATAGAGATCCTTGCATGCTTATTTTGAAACCCATACTGCGGGCATTATAGTAAAATGTATCAAAACTTAACATAAAATAGTTTTGGCTCATGATTACGGAATAGGCATCAGTGCAAATGTGCTAAAGGTGGTATGGTTAATGGTGATATAGCACATTTAGGGTGGAAAGTCGATTTATTAACATAAGGTATTTTTGAAATATTTAGGTATTTTTCTACCAGATGGTACTTGTTTCGTCGCTTAAGAAGCGCTCTTAATTTTGCTACACAACGTTTTTAGCATGCTTACATAAAATGGCCCAGATACTGTGGAGTTCGCACCTGCACTTAGCCAAGAACAGCACTGTCTTAGGTAATGGTGCTGAAAACACTTGTTTTTATTATTTCAACGAGTAAATGTAAATTATGTTTGTCGTAAGGGGTTCAACGTTCTGCTCTTTTTCGATATTTTAATGAGTGATGAAATCAATGGCACTGGTATGACTGAAAAAAGAATCTAGGGGTTCTTTTATTGTAATTCCAGTTTATTGAATTTTTTCTGTAACTTATAATCAATAAAAGAGATATTTTGGTTAGGTGGGGAAGATTATGTAAGTTTTTTTACCCGCTGCGAAATACGTCATCGTAATTATGTTTAACATTGGTATGAACGTATTCCAGAGGCCAGGTGAAATCCAGCAGGCTCCCTGTATTTTTATTGCTGTATGTGCCATAAAGTTTTAATATGAATCTGCCATGATTTATTTTATCTGTTTTTAGAAAGCACAGGCCGAGGAGGAGCAAACTGAAATTGGGGACAATGACATTGACGAAGTGGCGGAAGACGTGGCGCAAATAACTGTCGATTCGCATGCGCTGGTGAACCGTAACGCTAACGCGAGTAACATCACAGCTGTTGGAAGACTGAATAAACGTACTTTGCTTCGTGCAAGGGATACAACTATGCTCGCTGGAACGCCTCTCGGAACTCCAGAAACAGCGACAGGAGCAGGTCCGTTTTTTATGTTTAAAAATTATTGGTGGGATTTTGAAACTAGGTCATTTTTGGCCTCTATGGCTCAGAAATGGACAGATGACAGTTTTTTGGACTTTCCTGCAAATGACCATAATTTCATTATAATTTTGAAACGAAGCGATTGGAGTTTTCACTGGGAGCGCTAGCATGAAAATCCTGATATTTTGTCTGTCAGTTCAACTGAGTCGAGAACGGGCCTGAATTTTTGGCACTGCCCTGTCCGGAACCATATCGACGTCGGCCCAACCGGAAATTGTCAACAGCAGGCCCGAACCGATCCTGAGCAAAACCGGCCGGAAAAGTCCGAAGCAGTTAGCACACTTAACATATCATTTAAAATAATTTTATAAATTAAATCAAATATTTTCTTACAGAATTCTAAATATTGAACTGCTATTGTGTCTGCCTGTTACTGCATTTCAATGTAATCGGTATTTTTAAATTAAAAGCCATTTTAAACTGCAGTTGCGACCTAACAGAAAATGATGGTAGCTTTGTGCTTGTTTCTAAATTGAGACAGGCTATAACACCATTTATGAATACAACGTATATATACCAACATAGATGAAACAATCAAGCAAAAATTGAAACTACATTGATATTGTTTTAGTTCTAAATTTCCTGGCACAGCAGTTCTTATCTAGATCCAGAAACATTAGAACGTTAACATTTCAACATAGATCTGAAATAAACTAGATTTTTTCTTACCAAAATCAAAATACAAAAGTATTGTTAGCAGTACACAAACAGGCAGCATTCAGCCAACAGATGCCGTAGTTGAAAGAATACGTACGACTTTAAAATATTTTGATAAAAGTTTGACATTGTATATTCTCTAAGGCGTAAGATTTGACAGATTCTCAAAAACCGCGCGCGCCATATGTGAACACTGCGTTTATCAAAGAAAAATTTTGCTGGAAGATTCTTTTAGATAAATTAATGCTCAGCATAGTTTTTATACATTTTATTCATTCATTGCGCCCGATCCGATCCGATCAGAATTCTGCTCACATTGAAGCCACTAAACTCTATGCCTAAAGTATGCGTTTGGGGTCTTTCCCTTTAGCTCATTCCCAGGCCGATATTGGTTTGTTTTTAAGGTGCAGCGGTAAATTGGGTACCAATCAACCAAGAAAATATCCATTTCAGCCATATGGTTCAGAAAATATCCATTTCAGCCACTTGTATGACAGTTTTTTTTTCGATTTTTGGGTGCATCGGTATAATCTAAAATTCAAAATCGTTTCACAAATGTAAAATTTTTTATACCGTGCTAAATGCAAACATCAGTTTAGTCGAGGCAGTATAATCAACTGAATCAGTTAACGGATTAACTGTTAGGCTTGGGGCCTATCCAATCTCTAATAAAACCGACACGATTTGGACTTTTTGGTTTTATCATTTAGGGTCCGCAAACATTTCAGGTTATAACTCTTGCAAGACTCGGTGAGTACGAAATCCTCCATCGAGACATGCAACTTTGCTTTTTTTCCACTTAGAAAATTTCAAAATTTTAGTAACGTGAGTTCTTTATTCTTTATTGTTTGTGAACAATGGTTTTATAGCATAGATGTTTATATGACAATCTGGGCAAGCGGATTTTTTTGGTAAGAATTAGATATAATTGGTAAAATTGGGACCACTACAAAATTTCTGTAAATTTTGTTGTATGCAATTGCGATAATCTCCCCACCGCCTGCATGAACTGTCTCCTCCTAAACAGAGGGTCCTCTAACTCTTTGCGGTCTTTGGCAGGGTCATTTAAACCGTGAAACGAATCAATTTCATTGTTTGTAAACCTTTATTGAGTATGTCATTAACCTTTTTGGGACTCTGCAC
>JASANE010010023.1:0-25260 GCA_030248225.1 Trileptium ribeirensis
TGAACTGGTGAAATATAGTGTTCCTTAACCGCAAGCATGTGCGTGTGTATTAGAGGTGAGAACGGGTCTAACAGTTTTAGCTCGAAATCGAAGTTGTATAACTCGGGCATGTCCTGCGGTATTAAAATATATATACCTGGTCTGGGCTGGCTTGTAATCGGGTGCCGGTCTGAGCGGTCCGGTTATTTAGCAAGTTGAAACTCAACCAAGTCGGCCCGCAGCCAAAAATTTTACCACTAACGTACACTTACCGGAGCCGCATTCGTTAAGTCCGCGGAATCCTACAGCTGACTGGTGACCGTTTTGCATGGGATGAAGATTATAAAAATAAAACTGAAATGACTGTGACGGAAAAATATCAGGGCCAACACGATGTTTTCAAGGTCTATCATAAAATTGGTACCATCCAGTAAAATACTGAAAATTGCAGACATGTTTGAGCGTGACGTTTGTAAATCATGCGAAACATATTAAATGGAAAATTTAGAATATTCAGTTTCAAAATTTGTTTTAAACTCACTTAAATTTACCTGTTCACTTACAAATTGCTATTTATCTGCAAAGTAATGTCGACCTTATTCGAATTGGAAATTTTTTTAAAACGAAAGAGCTATACTGAAGTACTATACCGTGATGTGACAAGGTACAACACAGCATATACGGCATCTGCACATAAGTTTGTAACAATTTGACTTCCTGGGACGTCAAACCTTGACCATGTATGCTTAGCAATCACTTGATACATCAATGAATGACCGATTCATTGGAAGCATTGAACAGACAAATCCCTAAGCAAATATCAAGTGTCTGATTCATGTAATGCCAAAATAAGGTGATTGACTCGTATGATTTTGAAAGGGAGGGTGTAAACACAAGGCTTATCATGAACCAAATTTTAGCACTATTATTTGGTGTTATGTGATCCAGATCATATAACCCCAATCGCCCAATCAAGCAGAGACGAAAAAGCAATGAATTTAATTCAGCAGTACACGACCGCATAACAACGATAATTATAGCTTATCGCTTTTTAATAATGCGTGAATCCACTTTACACCAAGATACTTCTTTTTGTCAAAATCACAAATTGATTCGAGCAGAAATTCGCGTTCACATTTTTGCTATTAGCATTCGCATTTTTGTGAACCCGAACATGGGCCCTGTGATGAACGAATAGAATTTGCGCCACACGTCTGTCCATGTTCATCAAATGACATTCTGAATCAAACAGCAATATTTGAGGTCTATTTGTGTATTATAGCATCCGAGAAAATCGCGATTAGTAGCCGAAATTTCGCTTGTACGCGGTCAGCAAAATGCGATGCTACATAGCAGAATAGTGAGCGGGAATAGGTTCTACGCGTTGCTGCATCGCAAATAGCGTACGCGTACATAAGGGAAAATCGTGATGTGTTCTCGTTAATCACTTTTACGATCCTGAACTGACTTGAAGAAAGAGCAACCATGGTGTAAGCACCTAAGTGGACTCGCACATAACTGCTGAAGCATTTTGTACAAACTGGTTAACAACATACAGAGCAACTGACCCTTGAATCGGTTCGTACAACTCGTTAACAAACGCTTTGTAAGCGGAATTTGGTCGAGCAAGTCGACTGTATGAATGAATCGGGTAAGTATCCCACCATCGAATGCTGTTATCAAAGTCTCCGACTTTGGCTTTAACCCATGCATGGCTATCGGCATTTGGATCTGAAGCGAATATAGGCTACAAACATATCTGCACGACAGCTAAGCACTGAAGATTGTTACCTGTAAGTAATGTTTAGATTTCCAGAAACACTCTTGGGCGGTGTGTAATTTGGAAATGACCACATCATTGAATAAACAGGTACAGTACATAGACGAGTGCCATACTCTTCTACAAATAATTATTGAAAAACTCGAGCGAAATCCGGCCTTTTGCCATGCGAATCTTCGGCCCCCTTCGCGCTAGTACGCAGCACTGGCCTTTGGCCGGTGCAGGTCTTCACTCCTCACGCCGGGCACCATAGCTAAGCTTATCATTGACAGCCCACCCCATATGTGCAACGAAATTCAAACCCTTATAATGACACACAATAAGTCAGAACTATCTTGATAGGATCTCAAATTGTGCTGACCCTTCTAAGTTTAAGAAATAAGTCGTCGGCAGTGCACCCCACTGTGATTTTTACATCTGTAGGGACCACGCTATAATTTTTGTGGGGAGTCGTCGAAAACGTAACCTTGCGTAATGGCCTAAATCGATATAAGGTTTCAAATGTAATGAATCAATAATTGGCCTGCGCCGCCGAGATTTAACCAAAAATAACGTTAATAGTAACTTTAAAGTACGTCAGAACGAGATCTTATTTCGGCCCCGTTACTTTAACGATTGACTGTTTTGTCTCTTCACTATTTTGTGCACTAGCGAAAAAACAGTCGTCGCTTCAGGTGAAAAAGCAAAATTTTACTAATTTCCTTTGCTACGTTAAATTCGTCGTATTGGAAAATGTATGTTCAAATTTTGATTACTTTTGATGTGTTCTGCTGGCGAACATAGCTTATATAAGTCAGTTTTCAATAATCCAAAAGCACAGCAAGACTTAGTTCCTAACAAAAACTATAGACAAAGCGCCGTTCGTTAATACACAAGAATAAATTTTTGAAAAAGAATATCACCGTCGTAACAAACATTTGGCCCAAATATTAATCAAGCAAAACTCAGTTTATTTGCTTTTTTGTAGAAGAAATTTGTACCTCTTTATAGAACAAATCACAACAAATTATATAATGATCTATATTACTAACATAGTTTGGTACTCCTGCTGCTAGAGATCTGTACGATCCTAATTTCTAGGCTCGGCTCGGTTTGGTTGTTTCGAAGTATTCATCGGTTAAGCTATGTTCGTTTACCGAATTTTAAAGGAGAGCTCGGCTCGACTTGGCTTTTTCGGTCAAACAAAAAGTTGACTCGGCTCGGTTCGTTTGCCGAGACCCTAATCTCGGGTCGGCTCAGTTCGAAAAACCTTTTTTCATCAGGCAAATAACGAAAATATAGCTCTTTGATGCTCGTCTATGAGAAAATCACAATTGATATTCACTGATTTGTAGATCATGAGGACTACGATGCTAATAAGTTGGTCTTCACCCATTGCTCTTTTGTATATTATTGTTTAGCAGTCGAAGATGACTAAATGAGCGCGTGAATACTGTCACTGGGAATGTAAAAAATAAGAGCAGAAGCGTTGTATTCTGATGAGCCGCTGGATCGCAATCACTCAAATAGGGCGGCCTTAAACAGGAAAGTCACACCATTGTATGTGCTAGCGGGCCGAATCTAATTTGCAAGCATCCGATTCACATAATAGTAAACGAATCATACGGTTCGAAATTGGATTATACGCCACAAAATTTGCTATCCAGGTTTGTTGCTGAAGGGAACTATTCCATTTTGTGAGCGTCCTTAGATTTGTTGCTGAAACATCAATAAAGCACTAAGCCAAAAAGGGAAACGCAGGTGTTTTATAATAGTTTCCAGGAAAAACTGTCGCAACGTTCAAACCAGACTTAGCAATCCATGACGACTTCGGAATTTGGTTCCGCTTCCGGATACATTGTAGTTGCTTATATGGATGAACATTTCATTTTGTTATGAGTATTGTTAGAGCTTTGTGAGCACCACTCTGTCATTGTTGCGATAACTATATAAACAAATTTTTTGAAGGGGTTCACAAATATTTACCCTCTTTGGCGGAAGAGGGGTGGAAACGACTTTACTAAGCCCAAGAACATAATTTCAGGACACTAGCAGAAACAATGACAAGCTTATATTATTCATCAGTGGTCTTCATTAGCTAAATTCAGGACGATGATGAACGGCTGTGACCGTTCTAACAAAATGTTGGAAAGGCAACTATCTATTCTCCTTCTAGAACAATGCTATAACAGATGAATGACTATGGCGGGTTTCTGGACAAGATACCAAAATCATCGTAAGGTTCGTAACTGAAATATAGGCCATGCCTTTCTGAAGGCTAATCCTTAGTGCCATGGCCTGACCTTTAGGTTTATATGTCAGCGTTGCGCTAAGTGCAATTTCGAGTCTATAGCTGACGCATCCAACCCATCGCGCCAAGTTATTTCTTTTTCTAGTATTATATAACATGACAGCTAATTGCGGCTTCCATCTGATACCTTCATTGTGCAGTTTTTGAAAGACTCTGCAGCATCTTGTATGATTGTAACAGCAGCATTGATTTCCAGATTATCCCAACATTGGCTAATAGCATGGTAGCTGCTATAGGAATAAACGTGCAATGTTTTTGGACAATAGTTACGAATGTTGGTTTGGCCTGCATTCCTCTCATGGTAGAAGCGTTGCCATAACCCTGTATCTTGAGAGTATCTGTTTTTTTGTGTTTGTTCCAAATTTAGAACATTTTGGTAATGGCTTAATCCCGGTTTCCCAGAAACTTTTCAAAGGTTGCCTTGATCAGGTTAAACCATTCGATTTCTCTAAGCGAGCTAAATCGAATGACATCCAACAAGAATAAATTTAAATTTAAATTAAAAAATTTTAAATTAAAAAATGAAAATTTGTTTTTTTGTCTCAAATGACAAAGGCACATCGTAGGTAAGGCTCCAATGCATCAATAAGAATAATTTAATATTTTACAACATTAAAAATATGTTTAATGTACTCCGTTTCCCTTGTAAATTTTGGTCAGGCTCGTTTTTACATTTTTGATTTGGCCGAATCGAATAGTGCTCAATATTACAAAATAAAACAAAATTAATATTCTAACAATTAAAAAATTAAAGCCAAACTGCAATTTGATATTTTGTCTGAAATCATTATGTCTCAACGCCAATAATTTTGAAATTTCTATAAGTAATATTTAGCCCGTTGCTTCATAATTCAGTGTTTCCTGCAAGCGATGGGGTAACAAAACTTGAGGTAAATTTGTAAAAATAAGAAAAACTGCAATTTGATATTTTGTCTTAAATCATTATGCCTCAACGCCAATAATTTTGAAATTTCTATAAGAAATATTTAGCCCGTTGCTTCATAATTCAGTGTTTCCAGCAAGCGATGGGGTAACAAAACTTGAGGTAAATTTGTAAAAATAAGAAAAACTGCAATTTGATATTTTGTATGAAATCATTATGTCTCAACGCGAATAATTTTGAAATTTCTATAAGAAATATTTAGCCCGTTGCTTCATAATTCAGTGTTTCCAGCAAACGATGGGGTAACAAAACTTGAGGTAAATTTGTAAAAATAAGAAAAATGTTGCAAAACTGGAAGAATTTTGAGTGCCTTTAAATTTTAGAGAATTAGTCTCCCTTCGCCTACCCACCGTCGACATCATCTACTCCTGTTTAGCCGTCAGAGCTTCAGTATCTATGGTTTACGGCAATCAGACTAGGAACTTTTACTTTGCTTATTAAAACTTATCAATAAAAATGATAAAGCCGTTTTGTATTAATATACAAGAGCTTTGTTGTTTATGCCTTATACTATGTTTTACAAAATCTAATCCTTCATGGTAGCTTAAGAAATTTATCTTTCCCCTCGAAAAATATGTATGGAACTCATTTTTGGCTGAACATGATGTATGAGATTCCATGGTTCTTTAAACTATGTTTCAATAGTGTTTGCCTGACATGCTTTTATTCAAATGATGAACAAATCACCTTTACCGTAAACACGTTAATCAGTAATTAGCAGTAATCGTAAAACGTAATCAGTAGTTTATTGTAGTCACAGTTAAAATTTTTGTGTTGTAAAAAGAGATCTACTTCGCACCTGTTGTTCTATTTGTCTCGACAAGATAAAAATAAGTCTATAAATTACCCAAAAAAATGAAATTAAACATACC
Source organism: Trileptium ribeirensis (assembly GCA_030248225.1). Classification (NCBI taxonomy): domain Eukaryota; kingdom Metazoa; phylum Nematoda; class Enoplea; order Enoplida; family Thoracostomopsidae; genus Trileptium; species Trileptium ribeirensis. The sequence continues at coordinate 5,865 of JASANE010010023.1, forward strand.
ATTCAATGTTAAAACCACATTATAAAAGTGGTTCATTTATGCAGTGAAGGGTCAACTTACTTTTCCGCGTACGTGGATGAAATTATGTTATTTTATTTTTTACTGTTACATTAGCAGCTGATATCAACTACACAGAAAAGCAAAAATTGCTAACTGGCACATAATCTATTATGTGCAATCTTAAAGATTACAACTGCATCATTAAAAATTGTAACGTCTTATCATGGCATTCCCACAATAATGTTTGACATTTATGTCATGCATCAAAAAATTAAAAATGTTTATGGTTAAAAACAGTCGACGTATGTATAAAATGGTTTCAAGTTCACAATCTTCTATAATATTGCAAGCGTGACACAATGTTATTAGTTTTACCAATGTTTCAGTGCAGAACCGTATATTGACGTTACTTGAGACACATATAAGAACAAAATCAGGTAACTGAACATAAAAACTACAAGAATCCTTACCATGCGGCATCTCAGTTTCGGTTTTTATCGCTAAGCGATGTACTAAATAATGTACTAAATTGTGAGATAACTTTATATTTTTAGTTAAATCATATATTTTCGTCGGGGAGGATAATGGATGATTCTCCCCCTGAGGGGCCGGACCTCTTCGGCGCGAAGCGCCTGTCCCCTTAACAGGTTGCACAACCTTCTTTAGGCGCTGCGCACCTCTCCTTCCCTCTGCCCACCACACACCGACTGCTCCCGGAAAATTTAGCAAAAATTTAGCAAAATTGGTGGACAATTACCAAAACCTAAGAAAAAGTTTCAATCCCAAGGTATGTTGAAAATTTATATACCTGCTGCAGCAGTCCACAACCGCCAACCACACCACGAAACACTGGCTATATACCCCGAAATATATAACCTCGTGCGTGTAAGGCTTAAATATAAGTTATAGTGCTTATAAAAAGCTTAAAAACAACGGCCCAGATGTTGTGATGTGCAGTGGACGTAAAATACGTCAACCGGCATTTCATCGGCTGGCCGTTTTCGATCGTTAGCCGACGCCCGAATAATAACTCGGCCGAGCGTACCGGCTATTGGATTGTTAACAATTTTCGGTCGTTAGTGGTCTGGAAAGCCATAGGATGAACCTTAATTGTCTGAAACACCGTCAGCCGAACCTTAAGGATCACGACGGCCATTAACAATATTCTGGGCCATAGGTTAACGATAGTCAGATATTTTGACGATATTGCGGCCGTAATGAGCCATTGGCTGGCCGGGCATAGTCATATAGCATTGTATAGCTGTAGTAATCTAAACCAGACAGCCAAAACATTTTGATGTACCAGTCAGTAACAAAGATGCAATGATTTTCATTTTGTACCATCTAGTTATACATGGGCAGATAATATGGTTATCATTAAACTGATTTACATCAACGTTCAATGATAAACCTCAATGTCGACAGCACAGTAGTACAGTCTAGCTCTCTGTTTGGGCGTAGGATTCGGTACTTTAGCCGTTGTATTGCACGCTATGCAAAACGTTCATACACATATCGAGCAAGTTTGCGAACAAATTATGAAGGAGTATTTATGAAATTTAAATTCAATATGATAGTAAATTCAGGTGTTGAGTTCATCAGCCGGCCGATGTGCCGTAGGCTTGCCCAAAATTTCACTGGCCGAGCCCTCGCCTAACAAAAAGTTACAGTAAACTAGTGACATTTATAAGCACGTTTTGCAAACACTGACAAATATATTACCATAATTTGATTGCGCTTGTTTAAGGGGATTTAGACGCGAAACGTACGCTAAATGATGTCTCTGCTTGTAATTTGGCGTTCGCTTTGAGAAATTGGGTGAAGATTGGATAAGGAGAATCAAAATTTATGCTACTACATAAGGAGTAATCAAACATTTTGTTCCATCAAGCACGTCGTTCTAGAAGAAGGCAATCAGTATGATATTCGTCAAATATCTGTGTCTGCATAACATACAGAGCCAATTAATTAGGTGGGTGCGCTCTAAATAAAAAGCATAAACGCTCAAAATTCGCTTATAACTTTTTATGATAACCGATTGCTATGCCCTGGTTCACACGCAAAAGGTATCATTCACGTTAACATGAGTACATTCACTAATACAGCGGTTATGTTATGCGATGAGTTGAAATATTCGTCACACTACAGTTGTCATGGTTCGTTAAGGTGTAATCGTGCTAACTACAGTTTGATACGGCAAGTAGCCCAGGTGGATTCGTTTATTGACTAATTCCAGTAAGGTGTCGTACCGTGGAAGCGCTACTGTTGTCAAAATCTTATTATATATCTATTCTTGAGTAACAGTGCTCAATCAAAATTGTTATAAAAGCCAGACACCGCAAAAAGTGAAATTCAATTAGCTATTAACGCTTTAATGCCCGAACTAGTTTGTGGATTGTGCAATGACAAACTCAAGCCGGCGCCGCGGACCGAACGCTAATGGCATGGATTAGAACGGCGTTCGCAAACCACAGAGCTGTGTGGAAGCTGTCTTATGGTTCCTGAAGAAACCTCACACAGTGTGCGACAGCGAACATGCGCAAAGCGCCATAGTTAGTTTGCACCACGCGTTGCAATATGCGCTGATGGTGGTTGGCAGAGTAGTGCATGAAAGGGTTAACTAAAAACCGAGATTAAAATAATGTTGAAAACAAACAATGTACCATGTATTTTTTGGAACATGGCAGTTTTGTAAGCACAACTATGTACAAGACGACATTTCAAAGCCTCCAAAACCAAAAGTTGAGTACCATAAAACTTTTCGAATTTGGGAAATTTTAGTTTTGTCGTTTTAAAGTTTAGTTGTTGTTTGAGGCTTGTTTTTAGAATGTTCACAAGTGTAATTTGCACTAAGATGTTCGCGGACAAATTTTCGGAAGTTCGCCGACAGTAGTTTTGAAAAATGTAAATAAAAATATGAATGGCTAAAGCTAAATATAATTACTAAAAGGAATAATTTCGAACTTGAAACTGAACGAAGGTGGTCCCACTCGTTGCGCATGTCTCCAGATATACCCTTTACAATAAATTCTATTCCGCAATCTGAATTGTTTTTTGGAAAACATTCAGAATTTTGGTTCCATAGCAGCTTTCGGTAAGTTGCATTATATTTGAAAAAGTATTAGAACTGAAGTGTGAGAAAATAGGAAATGCTGACAAATGGTTGCATATATCTGCAGTTCCTGAATTACGTGTATGACAGGAACAATTTGCTACTTACAAATACTGCTTCTTAGCTTTTTTTGTCGTAAGAGTCTGTTGTTACCATATTAAGTAAATTTGAAAACCAGAAACATGTTAAAAATGACAACGTATACGTAAAAATCCTTGGAAGTGAAGTTCGTATAATTTGGACGCATACGTTCCAATATATCAAAGATGGATAACAACCCGAAGTAGACTTCACAAAACGAATTGAGAGCGATAATGTATCCCCGTAGAATGTAAAAAAGTTTAAAAAAGAAAGGCAAAAACGCAACCAAGTCTTATTTTGACCAAAGTCAAAAGAATGCGGCGTTCACGTTATAATGTCCCCGCTGTTTATAACTTTTGTCCCCCTGTAGTCGCGACCCTACCGTATAGACAGTCAGGGTGACACACATACTGTAAATCAATTGCCGAGGGTGTACCACACATCCCTAGCTGCAACGTTTTTTCTTGACATTCTCGCACACACCGTTAGCTACCAATTAGCCGCGAATTAACTATAACGGACACCGTCTGTAGCTAATGCGGTTTATTAGTCAACTGTCCTGTGTAGTTTTTTCTAACGATATTCGTATCTGGCCCATATGAACATCGCTCAAATGATTCCGAACACTGTCAATAAAACTGCGAGAAAATACTGTGTGCCTGACACTGTCGAGAAGTGGTAATACGCGTAACTAGCTACCTTTGAAAAAATTTATTAAAAACATGAGGGTGTCTAAGACGCCCTGTTGCCAACAGTGTGCCTGACACTGTGTGGTGTACATAGGTTCCAAATGTTGGATAAATTATAACGTGAACACCGCAATAGTCGAAGTCAAAAGGCTAAAAACGAAAGCTTATATTGTGACCATGTCTATCCAGCTAGCTCTATTGTTTGACATCGCATTGGTTTCTAACTACCGAGGTATCCTTAGTATAAGTACAATCTGCACATTTTGTGCGTTCGCTTTAACACAATAACCAAAAAATATTTCAAACTATATTTATGGCGTCTGAGTCATCTTTTAGCAAAAAATGCAAACAAAAACTTTCAAAACGGTCCAATTTTGAGCAACATTCAGTTGCACCACTCTATTGTTGCCACTTATGTACTAGTGTACGGTTCTTGAAAAATTCAATTTTTACAACTTTGTTTATAAATGAATATTATAGAAAATAGTCGTCTGAATCTAAACTCAACCGGTTTAGCACTCCCTAGATTATGACAGGAAAAGTAGTCGTTTTGCATTAACTGATGAATTTATGATGCGGCATAAATCCTTGAATAGATGAGAACTTATGTCGGCATTTAGTAGATGTAGCTTTCACTGCCATGATGATATTAAAATGTAATTCTTCCCAAATAGCGCAATATCTAGTGCACGTAACTGTGACACCAGCAATTCGGGTTTCTATATTTCAAGGCATTTACATTTATTCATAGGTGCTCCAGATATAAATAGACCCAGGATGCAAAGGGTAAATATTCAATTTTTCGTTATTTATATCCATACCAACACAGACGCTGAATATGAAGCGGTGATTAAGCCTGCGGAAGATTTACAAATACTAGCTACCAATGATTACCAAACTTATGTCTATTACATTTGCTGTTAGCACCCTGGTAGTTAGAAACCCGTTAGGATACTTGGGGCTGGTTAAGGATACGTCCCAATAATGGAATTTCGAAGATGGTCTTTGCGGACTGTGAAACTTAGTTAATCATGAAGCATTGTCTGCTCTCATTATTGCAGGGTTTCAAACTAAGCTTCACTAACCTTAACTAAATAATAATACACAGTCAAAAGCTAAATTAATGGTGCTCCAGATATAAATAGACCCAGGATGCAAAGGGTAAATATTCAATTTTTCGTTATTTATATCCATACCAACACAGACGCTGAATATGAAGCGGTGATTAAGCCTGCGGAAGATTTACAAATACTAGCTACCAATGATTACCAAACTTATGTCTATTACATTTGCTGTTAGCACCCTGGTAGTTAGAAACCCATTAGGATACTTGGGGCTGGTTAAGGATACGTCCCAATAATGGAATTTCGAAGATGGTCTTTGCGGACTGTGAAACTTAGTTAATCATGAAGCATTGTCTGCTCTCATTATTGCAGGGTTTCAAACTAAGCTTCACTAACCTTAACTAAATAATAATACACAGTCAAAAGCTAAATTAATGGTGCTCCAGATATAAATAGACCCAGGATGCAAAGGGTAAATATTAAATTTTTCGTTATTTATATCCATACCAACACAGACGCTGAATATGAAGCGGTGATTAAGCCTGCGGAAGATTTACAAATACTAGCTACCAATGATTACCGAACTTATGCCTATTACATTTGCTGTTAGCACCCTGGTAGTTAGAAACCCATTAGGATACTTGGGGCTGGTTAAGGATACGTCCCAATAATGGAATTTCGAAGATGGTCTTTGCGGACTGTGAAACTTAGTTAATCATGAAGCATTGTCTGCTCTCATTATTGCAGGGTTTCAAACTAAGCTTCACTAACCTTAACTAAATAATAATACACAGTCAAAAGCTAAATTAATGGTGCTCCAGATATAAATAGACCCAGGATGCAAAGGGTAAATATTCAATTTTTCGTTATTTATATCCATACCAACACAGACGCTGAATATGAAGCGGTGATTAAGCCTGCGGAAGATTTACAAATACTAGCTACCAATGATTACCAAACTTATGTCTATTACATTTGCTGTTAGCACCCTGTTAGTTAGAAACCCATTAGGATACTTGGGGCTGGTTAAGGATACGTCCCAATAATGGAATTTCGAAGATGGTCTTTGCGGACTGTGAAACTTAGTTAATCATGAAGCATTGTCTGCTCTCATTATTGCAGGGTTTCAAACTAAGCTTCACTAACCTTAACTAAATAATAATACACAGTCAAAAGCTAAATTAATGGTGCTCCAGATATAAATAGACCCAGGATGCAAAGGGTAAATATTCAATTTTTCGTTATTTATATCCATACCAACACAGACGCTGAATATGAAGCGGTGATTAAGCCTGCGGAAGATTTACAAATACTAGCTACCAATGATTACCAAACTTATGCCTATTACATTTGCTGTTAGCACCCTGGTAGTTAGAAACCCATTAGGATACTTGGGGCTGGTTAAGGATACGTCCCAATAATGGAATTTCGAAGATGGTCTTTGCGGACTGTGAAACTTAGTTAATCATGAAGCATTGTCTGCTCTCATTATTGCAGGGTTTCAAACTAAGCTTCACTAACCTTAACTAAATAATAATACACAGTCAAAAGCTAAATTAATGGTGCTCCAGATATAAATAGACCCAGGATGCAAAGGGTAAATATTCAATTTTTCGTTATTTATATCCATACCAACACAGACGCTGAATATGAAGCGGTGATTAAGCCTGCGGAAGATTTACAAATACTAGCTACCAATGATTACCAAACTTATGCCTATTACATTTGCTGTTAGCACCCTGGTAGTTAGAAACCCATTAGGATACTTGGGGCTGGTTAAGGATACGTCCCAATAATGGAATTTCGAAGATGGTCTTTGCGGACTGTGAAACTTAGTTAATCATGAAGCATTGTCTGCTCTCATTATTGCAGGGTTTCAAACTAAGCTTCACTAACCTTAACTAAATAATAATACACAGTCAAAAGCTAAATTAATGACATTGCTACTATCATTTTCATTACATATCAAAACTGTATGACAATTTATCGACCAATGGTTAAAAAGGCGAAAAGTTTTGAAATATGTAAATCACAATTTAATAAACAATTATATTTAAAGCGTCATTGTTTCACGTTGTAGGGCCCCAAACGGTTGCATTATTTGATATAGGTGACGTAATACTATCGCTTTTATCATATTCTAGAACTGTGGAAACCTAAAGAGCATTCTTGCACTCTGCGTGCAACAAAATGGAAAAAGCAGCAAAATTTGACAGTTTTGGCTCCAAAATGTAGCATTTCAGGCACTTGTGGCGCTCCAGTGTTTGAGCAAGTAAGTTGGTGTTGCAAACAATGATACCAATTTGTTTAACAGATTAAATAATACTACAAGCCCATCGTTCACCCCAAGAACCACAAAAACTAGTTGAATTGAAAATTGAAAGTTTCCCTTATTGAGGAATATATTTTTTTAAACTTTGACGAGTAACTCAAAAAGTTCTGCTCCGACAAAAACTGCAATACCTTCAAAGTTGTAGATCTCGATAACAATATTTAGACTAGCTTATCTATTTTTGAACGAAAACCTGATACCTATGTTATCACCTGAAATGTTGGCTGGCTCCAAATGTCAAAAATTAAAAAGTCACCAATTCGATGCTGTTTCGAGAGAATTTAAGTAAAAACTCATTGGAGCAGTGCAAACACAAAACTTTGGTGTACATCTATATTCAATTACGTGTCGAAAAAATTACGAAAATCTATAATTGTAACAAATTATATTTAGAGTTTATCTGGTTACTGATGATCTAAATGAACCAACGTAACGTCAAAAAAACAATGACCTGTGATTACTAATACATAAGCCTAACGTAAATGAATTTGACATTAGTGGAAATCTCAGTTCAAGTTAAATTCCGCCATTATTATTGAATTCAGCTGAATATCGATGTTTATTAAAACCATCAAGTTAAAGACAGCTTAGCTGTCAGGCTGTGATATTGTTTCCGCCTAAATGTTGATGATTTATAAATTTTATGAGACTGTGAATAAATCATTTTCCCATATCGCAGTCAATTTATTCCATTGAATCTGGCAGCTACAGACCACGATAGCGAGCGTTCTATATTCGATTGATCGGAAGAAACGCATGGACCGATACTGTTCTACATTGCTATTCATTTTATCTCATTTGTCATTTAGTGTTTCTCATTAGCACATAGCGTATAAGACCGTTGGTCTTACTTCGTTCGCCTGATGAGTAAGAAAATAACAAAACCTTTATTAACGATAAAACATTATGAGCTATAAAAACCATGACGATAATGCCAGGCTAGACACACTACGGATGACCCGGAGATGTCGTACAGAGCGAATTGAGCGCATCAGTTTTATACGATGGCGATGGCGTTGAAGAGCAGTCCTTGCTTGTTTTGTGACCAGGTGAGTGCGGGATTCACTCGATCGAATGAAACAGTCTTGTCTCATCCGGCGTGGTTGGTGCGAACGGTTTTGGTCCCAGTGCGATAACTTTGTGCGAACCTTTATTACGATGCTTGAAATTGTTGTGCGTCATTTCGTTGCGTATCCTAATGAACTTTGCCTTCAAAATCGAATATGCATCGTTGAATGCATTGGTTTCTGATCACGTGGGGTCATGGAATTGATCGATTACCGCTAATCGCCATTAAATCGTTTGAATTTCGTTTATCGTGGTTTTTAGGGCAATCGAGCTTTTATCAAGAATCGTGAATGCGATCACCTAGCGTGAGCTGCGTCGGTGCGAATCCTGATTCGTTGACTGTGCTTCGAATGCCGAGAAGGTTACGAACGGAATATTACCTACCAAATCGCGGCATGTGCGGCGTGCTTGTAGGGCATTCCTCAGCGTACGGAGGAAACGTTAGATGGCGCCGTTCGACTGTATATGATATACTGTTGTACGCTATCGTTTGATGCCTAGCTTCAACATTACTCCGTTGCATAAGGATTCGAGTTGCACTATGCGGCCAGTGACGATAACATTAGAAACTCCAAATTGTGATAGCCGTTGACACGTTGACGTTGCACGTTGACGTTGACATGTGCGTCTGTAATTGTAGAATCTGAAATACAGCTGACGGGCAACAAATCGGGCAAATGAGATTACCCATTGATCACAGTGACGATATATCGCTTACTGTCACTTGGCGTTAGCGGACCAAGATTGGTTAGTTGATGTGGGTCGTGTGAAACCGTTGCTTCGCCAGTATGGACATGATTGGTGTCCTTGTATGGCGGCACATTTTCACGGCTTGCCAATCCTATCAAGTTTGATCAAGTTGTGAACGTCGGTACTCATACACGGTCAGACATACAACTGGCTAATCAAAGTCAATGTCGGTCGGCAGCATGCATTCGAAAGGCTGTGGAACGAGGCATATATTGTTGACAGGAATGGACGGTCCTTGTCGTCGTGCCAGATTTGTTTGCTGTTCAAAGAAGATCGTCGGTACACCAGTGTTGTCGTTTCGAAAAACGTTTTCAGATGTTGATCATCGAGTTGATTATATGCGATTTCATTGATCTACGGTGTCGGTAGAACTTCTGCGACCGTCGTGCGCGAAAGGCTATCGGTGCCGATGTTTTCGGCTCCAGCGACGCGTCGAATCGTAATATCGAATTCGAAGATGTATTATAGCCTTTCAGCAATGTTGAAGTCTCAGATTCTTCACGCTTATGGCCTGTGTAAAGAGTCACTGAATTATTAATGAACCAATCGAAGTGTCTGAGGCTGAGAAATATTTCTAGCAGTTCATGGTCAAACGTAAAATTCTTTCGTCCGCTGTGGCTGAACTTTCGCGAAAAGAAGGAGGGGAGCTCGGGGTTTAGATGTTTTGCAAAACTACACCACCAGCTTTGTTCGATGGGTCTGTCGTCAGGACAATTCAGGTAAGCGAACATCGAACGCTTGCGCACCTACTGCTGTAACGTGCGGACCGAAGCTATATTTTCATTGGATTGAGGCATTCGATCATTTGTTCGATTTCGCCTTTTCGACAGGTCGAAGAAAGTACGGAAATCCGGGAAGACCATACATGGCGGCAGGGGGGTGTAGGGGGAGTAACCGCCCTGAGGTCCAGACCCCCCTCCGAGGCCGAAAAGCCAGGGGGGGTAACCCGCCCCCCGGGGTTGGGGTGCGCAGCACCCCCCACCGTAGGGGGGCTTAGCAGCTCCTCGACGAGTGTCGAAGTAGGACCTTAGTGCAAAGCCTTGCCCAAATTGCGCCTGCTTGTTGCTAAAGGTGCATGTGCGGCCGTAAATTTATGGAAAGCTTTTTTTCACGACGTCATTCCTTGAAGTAAAAGTTAATCGAATTATACTTATTTATACACTAACAGTAACTAGATATTTAGATATTCAATGAACTCTTTTTTCTCAGGTTTCTGTGGGGCGTCTGCGTTTATTTCACTTATTACAGCTTCGCAAACCACAAATGCTAGAATGCTTATAAATGCTCAGAATGCAATCTACACTTCTCAGAATCGGAAACCCCGAAGGGGGGCGTGCGGACCCCAAAACCCCCCGCCTCGACCAGTTTTGAGGCCGAACCCTAGTGCAGAAACTGCACTCATAGGCGAAAAATATGGCTGCTAGGACGAAAAAAAGGTCCTCACGACCAACCCCCCCTAGGAAAATTCGGCCGGCCAGGGTGGATTACCTTCCCCTGGGATGGCCGCGACCCCGTCCCCCCGTGGGGGGCCTCTACCCCCTGGCATGACCGACCGCCGCCATGTATGGGGAAGACCCTTCGATGAATTTGTGGTAAAAATCCCACAGACCGAGAATTGTGGTAACTTGCTAAGCGTGGTTAGATGCCGGAATCGATTTAACTCTTCGACATTGCGCAAGAGTGAGCGGATTCCGTCCGTATACACTTCGGCACCGACAACTTCGACTGTTGGCTTGAAGAATTCGCATTTGGATCTTTTGCGAATGCGTGGTCGAGATGATCCCGATATTAGTCATCGGTCACGCTTGCCACAGGAATATCGTCGATGTACGCTATGACGATGGCATGTCGCGGATTGCATGATCCATCAGGTGCTGGAATGTTTGCGACGTGTTTCGTGGACGAAATGGCATGCGTTGGTAGACCAAGGTGCAATACTGTGATATGATAGCTGTGTTTTCAACATCTTCTGGTGTTATCGGAATCTGATGAAGTATTTTGACGCAGTTCAGCTTGCTAAAGATCGACATCCAGCCAATTCGTTGGTAGTGTCATTGCGGTTCGGGATCGAAAACGATCGGGCACTTTGCGCATAATGAAGTGGCGGTACTCGCAAAAGGTCGCATTTCGCCATCAGATTTCCTGAATTTTTGACATAAAGTAGCGTTGCCTAGGACAATTATCATCGTCGAACAATACCGGTGTCACGGGAAAAAGTGTCCTACCGTGAAAGGTGTCCTAGGACGCTTTTTCCTAGTTAAAAGTGTCCGGGCGGACATTTTTTCCTAGGAATAAGTGTCCGGGCGGACATTTTTTACTAGGAAAATGTGTCCTACCTCGAAAAAATTGTCCTATTCCGATTATTAACCTAAATAGTTGTCACTTTTTTCACGTTAGGACATTTTTTGCCATGAACTCTTTTAAGAGACCCACGATATCACAAATTTTGCAAGTATAATGTAGTTTGTCATACTTGTTTCAGATTCAGATGTCTATCAATAAATCAAATAAAATGACCGAATTATCAGATGTGCTTTATTTCTTAACAAACCAGAAGTACCCTGTCCAGAAATGGATTGATCTCAAATTGTCTACATCTGCCATCAACTCAAGAAAGCGAGCGTTGCGACGAAGATCCGCAAGTTTCAAACTTGTCGACGGCGTCTTGCACTATTTCTCCAATTCCAAAGACACAAAAGTCGAAAAATTGAGGCGCGTCATATTCAGCAAGGACGAACAGAACGCTTTGATTCGTGACGCCCATGATAATAGAGGGCACCTACGTCGTGACAGTTGTCTTGAAGTTCTAACGGCCGCATATCACTGGGAAACCATGACTAAGGATGTGGTAAAGTATCTTGGTTCCTGCCATCATTGCCAAACGGCTAATCCTCGAGCATTTAAAAGCAAAGCAGCCGTACTTCACCCAATCCCTGTTGTTGCTCCTTGGCACCACGTGGAAGTTGATCTGATTACGATGCCGCTAAGTAAGTCGCAGAATAGATATATACTAACACTTGTGGACGTTTTTTCGAAATGGCCAGAGGCCATTGGTCTACCAACGAAAGATTCAGCAGTCGTTTCTCGCGCACTTTATGATATCTTTCTCGATAGAGGGTTCCCAATGGTGCTTTCGTCTGACCAAGGACGGGAATTTGTAAATGAAATTCTCGAACGTCTTCTCACGTTGAACAAAGTAGAGAAACGAGTTTCGACAAGTTATCACCCTCAAACACAGGGACTAGTTAAGCGTTTTAACCAAACGCTTAAGGGTATGCTGGTAAAAATGACCGGTGAACAGGATCTGGCAAATTAGGATATGTATCTTCGTGAAGCTCTGTACAGCTATCGTACTGTTAGTCAAGACTCGACAAAGCTGAAACCGTTTGTGGTAATGTACGGTAGAGAGCAGACTGGATTGTTATCAGATGGATCCTGCGAAACCCACGAAAAAGTTCTCAGTAAGCTTGCCGAGTTCAGAAATACAATAAATCAGCATCTTAAGAAGAATGTCGCTAAATCACAAGAAAAGCAGAAAGTGCAATATGCACGCAAACGGTCCATCCGCGGACGCCAATTCTGTAACAACGACACTGTTCTAGTTTTGAACACACGCCGATCGCTACGAAAGGGTGGCAAGATGCAAAAACCATGGCTGGGTCCTTATATTATTCATGAGATTCGCGGCAAGGGAGCGTGTGTACTGAAGAATCCCGAAACAGGACAAATCCTTGCTAAAAAATGCAATGTGTCACTACGGAAAACACTACATAAAGCGCGACGAACGAGTTGGCAAGGGGACAAAACCGACAGCTGTTCCAGCGCCTCAAAATTCAGCGGTTCGCTTTGCCCCCTGCTCGCCTGAAAGTCGTCGCGCAATGGCCGAAATGTGTGGTATCATGAATAAGAATGACATAAGTCCACCTTCTTTCAATGATGTCGCTCGCATGGGCCGCCCATCCAAATTTATCAAAATCGGTGGCGGCGGGAACTGTTATTTCAAAGCGTTGTCGTATTTGCTAACTGGTGGCGAACAGTACGCACGGCTTCTCCGGAATTTTATTGTCGGCAAAATGCAAGGTCCCGATATATCGGAGCGCCTTGAGAACTATCTGGGGAAGAACCCACAAGCATATCTCAATGAGTCCGGAATGATCGAAGAAGGGGTTTGGGCAACAGATGCAGAAATTATTACAACTGCGTGGCTGTTTAAGACAGATATTATCGTTTGGTCAAAAGTCGGCGAAACGTGGCGATGGCAGTTTTTCAAGACGTCACTTTCGGGTACAAAGCTGACCACACCCAGCACCAAACGTGCGCTGTACTTGTGCAATACCAACTCAGATCATTATGACGTGGTCTCTGCAGTGGAAGATAAAGAACTCAAAATCGCAGAAACCATGTCGGATGAAGAAGAATTTGATGAGGAATTCTTGTGAACGAAATAATCGGAATAGGACAATTTTTCCGAGGTAGGACACATTTTCCTAGTAAAAAATGTCCGCCCGGACACTTATTCCTAGGAAAAAATGTCCGCCCGGACACTTTTAACTAGGAAAAAGCGTCCTAGGAAACTTTTCACGGTAGGACACTTTTTCCCGTGACACCGACGCGACATTGGTGCATTCCTCTTTGTATGCCTGAAGTGCGTCGTCGAACAGTCTTCGTGGTCTCGTAAAACGCGGCGGGCCATGCGTGATGATGTAATATTAAGTTAAGTCTATGGCGAGCAATGTAAGCTTTTGCTTTATTGTATAATCCTTCTGTGGTCTTAGTGCAACTTCGCTGGAGTCCGCTAACAAGATGAAATTGGTTTGCGGTAAGTGTCTCAGATTCAGCCAGCCATATTTAGGGCGAAATAAAACGAGTCACAGTGATTGACGTCGTTGAAAATGTAATTTATTAGAATTACCTTTGTTCGATGTCCGAAACGTGGTAAAGTTGATATCATAAGACGCACAATCATTATTATTATCAATTATAATCAATTTATTAAAAATTTTCCTCACTGCAAAACTCTTGCGCGGGCCTGCTACACTCACTATATACAACATGGACAGTTTAATTGTGTTACTCTATATTTATGAAAATCATTACGTTATATATTAGAGATCCGTGTATTACGTGAGTCCACGTTAGGCGCGTGTACTTGAGTTATTTAAAATATTCCTCACTGCAGATCTCTTGCGCGGGCCTGCTACACTCACTATATGCAACATGGACAGCTTAATTGAATTATCTATATTTATGGAAATCATTGCGTTATATATTAGTAACCCGTGTATTACGTGAGTCCACGTTAGGCGCGTGTACTTGAGTTATTTAAAATATTCCTCACTGCAGAACTCTTGCGCGGGCCTGCTACACTCACTATATACAACATGGACAGCTTAATTGAGTTATCTATATTTATGGAAATCATTGCGTTATATATTAGTGACCCGTGTATTGCGTGAGTCCACGTTTTAGGGGCGTATATATACTTGAGTTTTGTGAAGTCAGTTCGCGATCATAAATGCGATGATTGTACACGAACGATTTATAATACAGAGACATGTAGGTGCTGTTAGCGGTAGCTATTTTGCGAATAGTATGGCATTTTTCTGACATCGTACACGAGAAAATGCGATTACCAATCGTGTTTTGTGCGCGTACTACAATACACAAATAGACCGCGAACATAGGTGACCGAATAAGCATGTAATTTGGTCAACGCCGACAACTTTATGAAATGGATAAATGTCCGCGTACGCAAATTCAGTTTATACATCGCGTTCACAAAAATGCGAATGCCGATGGTAGATACCTGAACGAGGACGATGTACTTTGTGATGTTGACAAAAGAACAACCATAGTACGCACCTAAAGTGGACTGACTCATAAGTGGGCTTGTCATTGCGTATTGGCGTCACTACAATTGTTAGGAGCCTAAGACACGAGCCGAGCCTGGCTTTTCATCGGGAGAGCCGAGCTAAGCCGGACATGATTTATAAAAAGCCGGTCCGAGTAAGCAATTCAGATCTGTCTTCCAGAACTGAGCCGAACCGAGCCAGACATAGTTGAACAAGAGCCTGAAAAACCGTCTCTTTATCACATTTACCACAGGCGATCGCTAGCAAATCGTTGCTACCAAAGTGAATAAATTTAACAGAAAGTACTCAGTCATTATTCAATTATCCAGGTTTTTAATGCATTACCTAATATTAAATTGAGGAGTTTTGATCATAATGTACAACATCGTGTCACCTAATTATAATGGTTATAAACAGAAACAAAATTTTTCACCATCCTAAAAACGTCTTGGTGGGCGTCAAATTTTCAGTACTATTGCAAACCCGGCATCCTATACTATATTTACCAGTCTGATAGAAATTCACTAACACAATAACGTTATTGCGCAGGTGTGTTGTTAATGTCTAGTGCTCAACTGCACTATTTTATTCCCGTTATGGTGCCCTTGCGATCCCGGCTTCACCGACTCCCCAGTGAACCTAAAGTTGACCTGAGAGAACCGGATAGGCTAGCAGGCCAAAGGCGGGTATACCAGAGTGCTTGGCCTGTCCCCTATAATTCTGACCCCGCGATAGTGTTAT
The DNA here is from genome assembly GCA_030248225.1 of Trileptium ribeirensis. NCBI lineage: Eukaryota > Metazoa > Nematoda > Enoplea > Enoplida > Thoracostomopsidae > Trileptium > Trileptium ribeirensis. The sequence goes on from JASANE010010023.1 coordinate 21,554, forward strand.
GGAGATCCCCCGAGGGACAGTCAACGCTTAAGCCTGCTCATAGGTAGTAAAGCTGACTCGCTTCTGTTTCATCATTAGCGTCCCGTTCAAAATTTCCGGTCTTAGGAAATTCCACGAACATTGGAATATTAATATTCATGATAGTCGCCTGCGCGGCATAGCTTGTTGAAATATTCCAACAATGGTGTGGATGATATTTTGAATTCCCTGACTCTGTGCATGTTTTTGTAATTGGAACGAACACCCGTGATATTTATTTTTTTCTGGGCTGTGAGCCTGCGCGTAAGCTCGTAGCCGGTGCAACATCAGCGGGTCGAGAGGTTGGGCGGATAATAACAAAATAGCTCAAACCCTTATAGTTGAATCACCTGATGTACAAAGCTTCGTTTATTTATTTTATTTATCTATTTCCTTAATTAATTAATTAATTAATGTATTTATTTATTTATTTATTTATATATTTATTTATTTATTTATTTATTTATTTATTTATTTATTTATTTATTTATTTATTCATTTGTTTATTTATTTATTTATTTATTTATTTATTTATTTATTTATTTATTTATTTATTTATTAATTTATTTATTTAATGGCTTCGGCTCGTTAAATTTACTCCGGTTAGGGCTAATGCAGCCGCTGTCATCGTCCATGGAGATTTTATCTGTTTCGCTTTTATTAGTAAATCATCAAGACTGGTGATTTTAAGATTGAAAGAATTTCGCCAATTGCCTCACACAATTTCCATCTTCAACAGTCTCTGCGACTTTACCTATATTTAATATACCATGCTACTCTCAGCATTAACCGCCTTGCTACCGGTTATCGCTTGACACAAGAATCGAACATAGCAGATGCTTTATTAACCCGCAGTATTGTGTGGTAAAAATATTTCTTTTATACAAACACGCATCGAGACAATAAAATTAACACCAAGTGATCACTATAAATATTTACAAAAATTGCATTGTCATTCAAGAGTGCTGCTGGTTTCCAGACGGCAACCCGACATGTAATTTATCACTAGCTAGTTCGCTTCGAATATACTATAGTGATTCTGGCTGGGTCCTTTTTCTCTAAAGCCAAACCACTCAAAATCCGAGTTTATGCTCCCTAGCCAAAAGCAAAGCTACGTTTGCTCAAAGAGACTTTCTAATGGGCATACCGAAGGCGATTGAACATTCCGGAAAGATGATATTCATTATGTGCCGCACATTTTAAGAATACACGTCGATGCAATTTCGTATGGATCTTTGAGCATGCACCACCATTGAAATAATCCCTCGGCATGCGCCACGTTTACCTTTGACACCGTAAGTTCTTAAACCAATAGAAAATTTTGAAGTTTTAATTTTGAAATAAATAATATTTTTTATATATCGCTGCCCACCGCTGGCAATAACTATTGATGTCCCTGGTAGCCACAAAAACAACAATGGCAAATGTGTTTAACCTGGACTGTGGCCGAAGTTGCCAGCAACGCATAAACCTCGTGCTGGTCGGGAGCAATATTACGAACAGCTCGCTTACACAGCACCACCGCGAGGAAATATGAATAATATAAAAGCGTAAAACACTTCAATTTATCGAGTTCAAAGAGGCGTATGCGGCCAACAGAGGGGTTGGACCTTAGGTTTCGCATACCGCCTGCTACATAAAAAATACTCCCAAAATTGTACCAGTGGTGGGCCTTCTATATGCCATTTTGTGTCACCAATATTTTGTTGTCCCTATCCGCTGGTTTCGATTCCCTCCGAACATGTGGGTGTTGGTGGTCCCGGTTTTCAAGTAAACGTGTACTAGAGGACCCATTTCTGGTACAGACCCCTTCAATTCTCCCATTTAAAAATGTATTCGTGCCATTTTGGGCGGTTAAAAAGGGAGCGTTTATACGTTTAATGTAGTGAGCTAAAGTGTACGCCAATGAATCGTTAATAGTACCGGGCACGCGTTCCGGGTCTCTTAAACCTTGTAGAGTATGGCCCTTATTAGTTAATATGTCCGGTGATAGCATAGACCAGAATATTTTGAAGTAAAAGATGACCCTCCGCTACGTCGGCTAGTTTGGTGGTTACTGCGCCCATTTACAGTTGTTACCTATGTCATCTTGGTGGCTCCTACGGCGACTCCCCTTTTTCTTGACAACTGTTACCTGCTTCCAACTTGTTTAACTCCGACTGGATATATATAACTAATATCCATTACATATATATATATCTGTACACATCTCGCTCATTACTCGACATTTATGCCTGACATGTACAAGTAATCAATTAAAATAACGCCCGTACCAACTTTCCTAATATTGAATCAAGTAAATAAATTAGGCACGTTAATTATCTAACTGATGTCCGTTCTCGACCCATCCGCCCGTACGCACACTTTACACATGGTTCCGCGTATTACAAATAGCAATACACGATTGCCCCAAGTTGGAACCAGAAATGAGCAAGTAAAACCCGTTGAGTTTTACCAATTTAAACTCTCAAGTAGTGACAGGGTCGAGTCGAACGGATCCTAATAGCGACAGGTTGAGCACGAATAACTACAACAATATTATTATGATTTAATGCAACAGTGCTATTATTAACACACACAGTTTATTTTCCATGAAAGCACACAATGTACAAAATAATGCACCCGGATCACACTCAACCGGCAACGGGGTATCCTGGTAAAAGGAAGGGCAAATTTTGAGTTAGTTTTCGATCAGGTGACAAGATGCTGAACGCCTCGGACTATTACGTTAATACATAGATGATATCAAACACCATTGCAGTCGTTCTAGTTTACACGGAAGTACCCCTTGTTGTATTTAGTATTGTAATTAGGTCATTCCCATTCATTTATAATGATTCCACTGTTTTATATATAACCTATGAGGAGCACAGCATATAAATGTATCCATTCAGATTTGTGGCCGAGTGTAACCTAAAAATTTTGAGAATTTATAAAATCAGAAGCATTCTGTTCAAGCAGCAGCTGCTGCTGGTTTATTACATAAAAACCTGGCCGTCAACTTAATATTAACAATTAAAACATGTATTGATATTTTTCGCCAACATTACTTTTCATTATTATTATTTTATTTTAGCCAGACACACAGGTAATAAAAATTAGCAATAAGGAAAGAGGATAATTGAAAAAAAAAGAAATTAGTAGTGTAGGCAAGGTCAGACTTGTGCCAGTACTAGCTTCTAATAGCCTACCGTGACTGTCCAACGTTTGTAGATAGTTAGCGAGACGTCTTTTAAAAATCAAGATATTAGTTGAATCAACAATCTCCGAAGGGAGTGAATTCCACCAAGGAACAGCTTTGTTGGCAAAGAAATTTCTTCTAATATTTAAAGTTTATACTTGATCTCAAGTTTAAAGTTATGACCTCTAGTCTGGGATAGTTGGGATCTAGAAAAGAAATCATTAATATTTAGCCTGACCAGACCATTTATAACTTTATAAACCATAACCAGATCTTTAACAATTCTTCTACCGATTAAGCTGTAAAGCCTTAGATGTATAAAACGTTGTTGATAACGTAAATAAATTAATCCTGGGATACGACGAGCAAAATTTCTTTGAACATTTTTAAGTAAAATTATATCTTTTCGAAGAATAGGATTCCATAACTCTAAAACATATTCAGTGCTAGGTATAACGAAAAATTTATAGAGTTTCAGAAGGAATTTGTAATTTCGAGTATTAAAACA